>JAPHDB010000356.1:0-16947 GCA_030772735.1 Fusarium sp. MBC 181 | reverse complement strand
TTTTATGTGGTGGGCTGCGTCTGTTTTTTATAAGAGACTGTCTATTTGCTGTTGGTATGATAACTCATGACTATTGTTACTTTTTACTGTACATTTCATTAAACTATTTTAACTTTATATATTTTTTCTTCTGATGTTCGTGGCCGGCTGTGCAACCGTCGTCCATGACTATCGCTGGCTTCATGGCCCTATCAAGACTATAGTCGGCTTGATGAAGAACCCCACAAAACGGCTTAGGGCACAAGAGCCGGAGTCCATCGAACTTCCGCAGGGGCGATCTGCCGATCAGGACAACAATGCCACTACCACTGCTGCATCGTTCGGCACTACCAGGGTACACGATGGCGTGGTATCCCGCACGAGCCAGGAAAACAATGCGCAGACGCTCCCAATCACCGAGAATTCACCTTCAGATGCTGACTCAGAACCACGCGTTATCCCACCAGAGCGGTCCCTCAACTTTTCTTGGGCCTTTGGCCTTGGCATTATTGTCTTCTTTCTCATCACCTTCATTGTGATTATGGTCCTTCGTGGCAAATTGCGCGTCAGGACGTACCTTTTCAGCTTCTTCGCCAATATGTACCTTGCAGGGACCATTATTTTTGGCGGAGGTCCTGTTGTCATTCCATTGCTCCGCGAATATGTTGTTGCCGAAGGCTGGGTTAGTCCGCGCGACTTCCTTATCGGCCTTGCGATCCAACAGAGCTTTCCCGGTCCCAACTTCAACTTTGCGGTATACCTAGGCGCTTTGACAGCAATTAATGGTGGATACAATTCGGCCGTCGGAGCAACACTTGGGTTTATTGGCATATTTGCTCCTGGTTTTATTACAGTTCATGGTACAATGGGTATTTGGAGCGCTATCCGTGGTCTGGGGTGGGTTAAGTCCCTTCTCAGGGGTGTCAACGCCGGTGCTGTGGGACTCATTTATACTGCGGTTTATCGCTTGTGGCAAATCGGATATATTGCTGAAAGTTTTCAGCAGGGAACGAGTCTGGCACAGGAGCCATGGTGGGTTGTTGTGACAGCATCGAGCTTTGTCTTCGGCTACTCATTCAACTTGAGCCCTCCGGTTATTATCATCATGGGCGCCGTCTTAGGCCTCATCTGGTATGCAGTTACTCTCACTTAGCGACCGCCATGTTGTCTGTGGTGCTTAACCCCTTGTTGAGCTTTAGGAAAACGTTCATATAGCGAGTGTTGTGGAATGTTTCGTGTTTATATAATCCTGAATGCTATAATCTAATATTTGGTTGAAGGTCTTATCTTCACTTGTTTTTGCAGTCATATCTAGGCTGTTTCTGCAACGGCGCAGATGCTGATGTTGGCATAACCTAGGTGCGACTGATGAAGGTCGATCGACCAGCAAGCAGGCTACCACAAATCCGAGTATCCGTTTTATATGTCGATTATGGCGGCCAAATTTCGCGGTTGAATAGGGCTATTGATATAGAAGCGGATGGCATTGAACCGTGGGAATGCGGAATAGGTGTGAATGGGGAATCACACGATGAAGATTGTGGAGTCGATTGCCCAAACGCTGCCTACAACAACTTGAACGGCCCTTACTGCAAAGCCAACCAAGTCCGAAGGCTCTCGCAACAACGATTGGACTATGAATGGCTGCCATCAATACTCAAATTCTACTGGCAGAATGGTGTTGACAGAGACGGTTTGGCCTTTTTGAGAAGAGTTGTTGTCCATTCATACGAGTGAGTGAAAAACACCCCAAACTTCAGACATAACTCTCATGCTTTACCTTAACCCTAGAGAACTACAATACGACACATATAGAGATGCTGCCGATCCTTATGGCAAAACAATACTGGCATTCTTGCTAGTTGAGGGCTGGCATATTCGGTACCTGCTAATATTGATTGGGTTCAGCCTTTCAAGTAGCCTATGCATCATTGCTATTGCTGCAGCTTTGACCCGGAGCCTTGAGATTGCGTTGACCGCGGGAAGTTACGCATGCGGGCTTGCTGGATGTTTGATTGCGGTCTTCACTTTTCTCAGCGCCGTACTGTAAGCTCAATGCTGGTGGTAGAAGAGCGTCTGGAGTAGTTAGGTCGCTTGCTTATATGTTTCGTGGGGCTTAGAGACGTTTGAAATTCTGGAGACGGGGAGGCTGTTGCCAGGAATAGAACGGCCACGTTTATTATTCATTGCAAAGATGTCTGGGTAGCCCAGAACCTCTGAAGTGGGGAATGCCATCAGGAATCGTTAGATGCAGAGGAGTTGGGGTTACTTGGAGTAGGCTCATAGGACTTCAAAGAGGGCTTCAAAAGATATATAGACGACGTAAGAACCCCGATGAACTGCTCCGTCTCAGGAAAGTCTGCAGGTACCCGTATGCGGATGGGCAGCCGAAGTCTTCGATGGCGAGGCGGCATGGCAGGTTGGTTCCTACTTGGTTGTACTCTCAACAATAAACCAGCATTACAGTGCAAATTTGGGGACAGAAGCACATCTTCATACGTAGATAAAAATAAGCCCTAAGCATGTGATGCAACGACCCGAAACAGCAACCGGCCATCGGATAAGGTGGGTACTTTCGATACCGAGCCGGCTCGGCCCCTTGATCATCCAGCCCTGCTCGGGGCCGAAATGATGGCCCCGGACGGCCAGGAAACATTTGCCGTCCAACGAGCAAGAGTCATTGAACTACAGCCGTCAGCCTCTATCTTGGCGTAAAATAAAGCATCGTCCAAACGAAAGCTACATCCACAGAACGGCCGATGTTTTCCAAAATGAAAGAAACCATAGATCACATGATTCATTAGAGAGTCCTAGTCCGTGCTAGAAAGCGGCAACGACTAGTCCCTATAAAATAAATTTATCTCGTCTCCTCGACCCTCCTGGATCCAAGGGAAAAGAAAATTAAAGAGAAGGAAATATCATCATTGTTTTTCTATAGTATTCTTGGGGCTTAGTGATATAGGTATAGCTAGCTGAGGTGGGGGCAGTTTCGATTGTTAGCTATAGCAGCCAGCTTCACGAGGCAGACTCAGAATCACCACCAGCATACATCGCTGATGAGAACCGGGAAAAGGATGCGTACAACTACAAGCACAATTCAGCGAGCATCCGCTTTAAGAAAACTTCATCACCAGTACACGACCAGAATAAGTGCCGATAGCAACCTTTGATCCCACCACAGCCGATTTCGCCGCCCGATACTCCGCAGGTAGCCAAAGCATCCCCTTTTCATCTTTCACAATCCATACGTCGTCCGTGTTTACACCGTAACCAGAGTGGCTAACACCTCGTGAAACAGCCTCGGTTGACTGACTCTCGACGGCAGGCGGTAGAGCCGGTATATCCAAGTTCAGAAGTCCAATATTGGTTAAGAGGCGACAGCTAGACGTCGGATCAAATGAAAGGTAGTTAATCACACAGTCAACCTTGAGCGTCTGCACGCATGCGTTCCAATCCGCCTTCATTCTTGGTTTCAATGTCATCCAATCCGGCTCTTCCTTCTTGAAGAGTTCTCAATGAGGCTGTGTTCGGGGCTGAACACGAGTGCTGACGCATAGGTCTGCAATGGAGCAATCTCGATCGGCCGTCTGTGAGAAAGAATAAACCGGCGCGCGTCTCGAAGTAGTTCTGCCAGTTGTTGTGATCCCGTGTTTCTCTGTAAACTTGTCAGCCCGCCTCTAGTGTATGGCCATAGCAACTCACCACCAAAGCCTCGAGTTTGCGCACCGCCTGTACTCCCTCCGACATGCTGCGTAAGAGGCTGAGAGATTCCAGCCAATATAGATATTTCATTTGCATGAATTCATAGACAATGCCGCTATCCTGTAGATCCTTGTTGTTACTCGTGAGATTCGAGTTGACGAGATGGTCGACCCAGTAGACGCACGAATATCCAACCGAAGACAATGGGTCGGGGTCGGGCGATAAGACCTGATCGATGGGAAATCCCGGAGTGCTTAGGCTGTAAACATCGCGTCGAAGGGTTTCTGACAGAGCTGCCAGCGACTTCGAGAAGAGCGTATGGTGCTGGTGTGCGGTACCAGAGGGTAGGATTTGGTCGGATGCCTTGTTAAGCAGGAAATCCTTAGCTGACTGATGCACAAAGTAGATGACACCTTCTCGAAGCGTCAAGAACGAACCGCAAGCCTTGATAATTTGTGGCAGGTCATTGTAGTCGTCTTCCTCGAGCGACTCAACAAGAACCTTCAATTCCTCCAACGTGATAGGTCGGTATACAACCGAAGCGATGGCCAGTATCTCCTTGCAAATTTCTGCATCGCTCGAATCAGAGATTTGTTGTATCATTCGCTTGTAGAGAGGATCGAGTCCTGATGGGAATAGATTCAACTTGGACAGTGTATGCCGTTTTCGAACCACCTTAATATCCGCAAGCTCTTGACAGACCAAGGCTACCCAGAGAAATGTACCGTCAGCATTGGAGGTTAAGTGGTTCTTGACAGCATCCCTTGTTTCCTTGTCGTAATTCTTAAGGCCTGCCAGTCGATTCACCTTGTATCCAATGTATGTGTCAACGGCCTTCGAGATTGAGTTCTTGTTCAGTTCAAGATGCAGCCTGACTTTCTGCTTTGTATTGTCTAGTTTCTCCTCAATGTCCTGCCAATTGCGACTAGACACGACCCACTTGACATGGGATGAAGATGTCGACGACGATTGAATGATGAAATCCAGAAGTTGGGGCCGATCGGTAGTGCACTCGTCAAGGGCGTCAACGATCAAGACTGCGTCTTTCAAGGTCGGATCCTTCAGCATGTCCGTGAATATCTCAACCAGAGACACCCAGACATTGATGCCCTGGAAGAGTTTCTCGCCCGCAACATCGTGCTTGGACTGGACGTGCGAAATAAGCGACGGTTGCTGGAGGATGAGGAGGTACATGAGGCCACGCAGCACAGACGCCGCATTGCTCAGTTGAGCCTCGGTGGCCTGACAGAAGAAATAGGACAGGAGGCTGTCAGGTCCTTTCTCTAGCTCGTCGATGATGCCGCACAGGAGCATGGTCTTGCCTTTACCAGGGTCACCCTTGATCCAGAGCAGCCGGCTCTGCGGATCGTCGCGAAATCGCTGGAAGTCGGCGTGGTCAAGAATCCAGCGATAAGAGTCCCTGAGCAGGCCGCCCTTCGTGTCTTGGATTCGCTTCTTATCCTTGCGGGGATCAGTCAGTGCAGATCCTGCATACATTTGTCGTACTTGTCGTCTTGATATCTCTTCTCTTGCTGTCGTGTTTGGTCCTCGATGGCCGAATGGATATGTTGAAGCTTCGCCTCCTGAGACTGTGCGGCAACGGCAAGGTCCCGGAGATAGAGCTTACTCTCTTCGGTATTGAATTGTTCCACGTCTCTTTGCACGGCAGCCTCGGCTTCCTGGATCCCGCTGAGCTGACCAGCCCAGTCGTCGAGTTTGAGCATGTCCCTTCCAAGGACAGCAGCCCAGTTCCGGTGGTAAAGGCAGACGCTCTTCACCTGATACGAGAGAAGTTTCTCGTAGAGCTGCACGACGTGCTTCTCCAGTTGGGTTCGCAGTGCCGCGGAGGACTGTTCTGCCTTATTCTCATCGAGAAGCAGGGACACCAAGTTCCAGTACCACTCCATTCTCGACAGGACGTAGGCAATGCCATTGCGATTGTCGCGTGACTCAGTGACTGGATTCGAAATGATCTATCATCTGTCAGCGGTGCGATCATCCACCACACTCTCTCTCTCTCCCTTCGGTTGGGAAAGCTGATCATACACACCTCTATTCCAATGCAGACGCCTACCCAGGCGACGGCGGCTTCCGGAGCCGCATGAATCGCCTTGTCCACTATTCCCCTCACCGCTTGCACTGCTTGCAAGCCTTCGTCGATGCCTCGCTTGATGGACGCTGCCTTCTGCGTCCGGTCCAGTCCTTCCTGGACCAACTGCTGCATTTGGCGGCATCTTGTGGCCCGAGCACTTGCTATTTGATTTTCTGTCGGTTCGGAGGCAACAGAACTCGGGTCGTTTCGGTGAAGTTCAGCTGATAGGATCTTCTCGTATGCTTCGACCAGTTTGGGCTCGCTGGCTTTGAGCTCGTCGTAGGCCTCGTTCCAAAGTCGCTCTTGTAGAGTCGGCAGCGGGGAGGTGTCGGAATCCGTCGAGGTAGGTGGAGAAGGCGTTGGCTGAGATGTCGGTCGAGTGGTTGGTTGGGATGCAGGCCGAGACGGTGTTGGCGAAGGTGTTGGTGGTGAAGTAGCCGAGGCGGATTCTTGGGGAGCGGCCTGCAACAACCTTCTGGCCTTGAATTTCGCTTTCTCAAACAGGCTAGGCGCCATCTTCACCGAAAGGGCACGTTGGCCTTGTTGTGCGATATGATGGTATCAAGGAGATGGCTTCTCCGATCGATGAGTCGGGACGGCAATGGATTGCCATCACTGACGACGTGGGTCAGCAACATCTTTGCGGGATTTGCGTGCGGGGAGGGCTCAGCAGCTGAAGGACCCCTGTCGCCAGGCGCTGCTTGTGAGTCCAACAGGATCGCCGAGTAATGGGATGTGCAGCAGCGCCAGGGCAATCGCAGGCCTCTGCCGTGCAGGAAGTCGAAAGTGCAAGGCAAAGCAGGCGAGGAGAGAGGGGATCCGTCAACAGGTACCACGGTGGATGCCTAACGAGGCTGTGGCGTGGCGGAGTCGCGCTTGGCGTCCTGCCGAGGACACAAACGCCTTTGTGCATTTCGTAATGATCGGTCCATCAAAGCCCTTGTATCCCCACAAAACACGAGACGACCTATTGGATAAGGCTCAAGGCCTCTAATCAATTAGAATTTGTTGAGTACGTACGGTACTGGCAGCAGCTGTTACTAAAGAGGAGCAGGTACAAGGCTTAAATTCCACAAGGGCCTCTACTGCCCGCGAAACTCAGCTTTAGCGCGTCGCGGACGCGTTAGGTCATTCGCTAATCGGCGAGCACCTGAAGTGTGCATGCAAGGCACGATTATCAAGGCCCATCCTCAGATTAGTGGGCAAGGAACGGGCGGCTCGCCCCCGCTGACCCTAGCGACAATTAACCACGATCTCGGCAATGGGTGTGACGGTTAAGGTTCCCAAGGGATAAACTAGTCCGTACTAGGTTTATGTTGGCAGATGTGTAGGGCGTAGATACTGAGCGTTGCGAAGTGTCACGTCTCTTAATAGTGAATAGAGCGGGTTAGGCGTATTCAGGTAAAGAAGTCTTATTGATAGCTGGTGAGCTCAAATCTATGAAAGTGCTAATGAATGTGTTCTATATACTTGGAGTGTTTGTATGAGGGACGATGAGTATTGGGAACGAGTCGTCCCTGGAACGCTGCGTTCCAACATTCGTCGTTCCAACATGATGATTTGTGTCTCATTGGTTGTTGCAGGGTAGTTGGGATCCCTGTGGCTGACGCCTTGCATAAGCTTTTGTGGGGCACACGTGACGTACGAACTGGGATCGTAACAATGGGTGGATCAACAAGATCAATTAGCTCAGATATTAAGGATAGTAATATAAGCAGACGTCAGCACGCAATAACTAAATCCACCACCAAACCACCAGTGAATAGAGTACAAAACCAAATTGGAAAATGGAGCTTAAAAGTACCAGTAAGTTACTGTTCCCAAACCCGTTGGGCAACTCCCAGAACATAACACCATCGCACTAAACCGAGCTAAATTGAGCTAGCCTTCGCGTATCGCATCTGTATATCGCGTAGCTCCTTTTATGAACTTGTATTACTAACAAGCCTAGAAGCGATTATATCCGGGGCTTGAGATATCAACGGTAAGGGAAGCCTGGCGCTACCCCGGAGAATAGTGAAGGGTAGAGCGCGTGTAAGAGGACGTTGGCCGGGATATGCCGTGAATGAGAGATGATTTTGAGTCCAGCAAAGCATTCGAAGTTAGCGGGATACCCGAGCATCCGTCCGCAGACGGAGAGCTCGGTCTGTCTTGTTGCTTCCAGTTCCTGCCTTGAGCATTGTTTTTGGGCCAAAATCCAGCGCACCCTTCCGCATTATTCCCAGGGCTTAACTTAGACAAAGCCGACGAGAGATCAACGGCATCAGCTAGCTGTATAGGACTTGACTTATATGAAGAAATATGTGTATTTTATGTGATATGTAGAACGGGGTGCCATTCGACGGTCCCGTGTTTCGTCCGGCAGTGACGAATCCCCCAGCAGCACAAGACATATACCTGTTGCAGATTTTTACTGCCATCTCCTTTCACTTTTCTCTGCGTAGTGCGTGAGATATTCCACCTACACTGACGAGTCGATGTCTTGTTTGTTGCAAGAATGTTCAACTGATCGTATAGAATCAGGAGGGAGGGTTACGCAGGAACGGATTGATGTTCGTTCGTTGAGGTCTGGCGAACTCTCGGGCGGAGGTTCATTCATACTGCATGAGCCGCCCATTGGTGTGAGCTCAATCTGTGAGGCACTGGTTGTAGCAGGCTCGTTGCTAGAGCTCTCCGGAAGTCGGTAGTCTACCGTTGTGATTACCATGAAGAATACCCATTGGAGAGTCATCTGGCTTCGAAAGTACCCGAGAGTTGACAGTGGAAGTAAAAGTGCAGAGACAAGGAGAGTGATCTTAGGGTTAGGATAGGGTAGGTATTAACTATCTAAGCTATCTGCCCAATTGCTTTTCTAAGGACTATATACAGTATATAAGAAAGAAGGTATAACAGTTATAGTAGCTATAGTAGCTATAGTAGCTTTAGAGGCTTATAGGGGCCTTAGAGGGCTAATTCCTTTAGCTATAAGGGTTCTAGAGATAGAAAGAGGTGGTTTTTATAGAAGGCATATCTCTAAGTCCCCTGTAGCTATAGGGGCTAGCTTCTATAGAATTAGCCTGATAGCTAGGGAGAGGTTGTTGGAGAGGCTGTAGGGGCTGTAGGACCTGTAGCTATAGGGGCTGCAGTAGCTGTAGGGCCTTAGCTTGTAGCTTAGCCTCTAGCTGAGGAAGGGATCTAAAGCCTAGCAAAAGCGTAGTTTTAATACTGGCATAGGTCTTTAGGCTTCCTAAGCTTAGGAAATCTAGCTCCTATACTTCCTGCTTTTTAGCAGTAGGTAAGGCTACTATATCCCTATTTTCTAGCTCGGCTTGATAGCTAGGGGAAGGTAACTGTAGCTGCTGTAGCTGTAGGGGCTGTAGGGGCCTTAGGGAGCAATTCCTAGGGGCTACAGGGGGCCTAGAGAGAGCAAAAAGTGGTTTTATAAAAGGCATATCTCTAGGTCCTCTATAGCTATAAGGGATAGCTCTATAGCTATAAGGGATAGCTTCTGTAGGCTTAGCCCGGTAGCTAGAGGAAGGTAGCTGCTGTAGCTGTTTAGGGTAGGTCTCTGTAGCTAGCCTCTGTAGAAGGTAGGTAGCTAGGCCTTGTATTCTTCCCCTAAAGGAAGGATAGATCCTAAAGGGCATCTTCCTTATAGGTAAAGAGTAAAGGAAGGAACGTATAGAGTAGGTAGTAATTATAGGGTAGCTACTATATAGCTATAGGGTAGCTATAGGTAGAAGGTAGGTAGGAAAGCTAGAAGGTAGCTATAAGGAAAGGAAGCTCTCTAGCTATAAGCTAAAGAGCTATAGGGTAAGGAAAGGATAAGATAAAGAGAGATAAGATAAGATAGGCTAGATAAGATAGCCTATCCTAGCTGCATGGCAGAATCGTCAACGATTCGAATTGCAAACCCATAATAAAGAAAAAGGCGCTAATGAAAGTATATAGCGATTCGATTTAACCCAAACGGAATCGCTGCACCCCCAAGTTTTTATCGATAAAATGCATCTCAAGTGGATCCATCAATTCATTATATTGAGGCAAGCTTATATCTGGCTTGCCAGCCTATCATAGCTGCGCGGTAGAATCGCTAACGATTCCATTTGAACTCCCATAAATAAACAAAAAGGCGCTAATGAACAGGCGAAGCGATTCCATTTAACTCGAACGGAATCGGGTCACCCCAACCTTTGTTCAGTAAAATGCATTTTTACCACATGCACCGATTTATTATATCGAGCTTATATTGCGTTTTCATTTTCAGCGATAGAAAATCAGAAATGCGGCGTTGCGACGGGTTTGAAGTTCAATTGAATTGATCGATTGAAGTTGAAAGTAACTAGGGTGAAGCAGGAATATCAAGGTTAATGATTGTCTGTCAGGGAGGGGTTGGTTCAATTCTCCCTCCTTGTCTGGATTCAAGAATAATATTGTGATGAAGGAAAGTGGGACCCACTCCTGTTGGATTAGTGATAGCGCCTCGATAAAAGAAACGTGTATTTTGTGGGTCACGGATATCTCAATACCGGGTGGCGGGGAAAACACCTTGAAGGGCAGAACAGGAACAGAAGAACGAGCTCTTGGAGACTAGATTGACCCTCAAGTGTGAAAATTAACCTCATTTTAATTGGATTAATTAGACATCAACCCTACTAGCAACAATTCCCGGCCGCCAGTTTAACAAAAGGAAGCCCTGCAAAATGGCTTGAGGATCCTCTGTCCATTGGGCAGACGAGGTCCAGGTCCATACGCTCCGTGACGATCTCCCGACAGGGCACGAGCTGGTAGTGGAGTGGACGCAGCGGCATGGGCCACCCCGCGACTCAGAGTCGGCTGTAAATGCTGGCCGGCCGCTCTAGGTCGAGTCCCTCGTCAATGCAGGTCGTAGCTCGACGATTCGAGGCGGCCAAGTCGCGAAGCTCTGTGCAGCACGATGCAGGCGAGGCTGGTCGTGACCGTGTCGCGACGCGTCGGCGCCATGCTCCTCTCGTACTCGACTGGCAGGGATGGAGAACGGAGAACTTTATTGACAGTTTTGTCAGCCCGAGCACGTCGCCGATGGGGAAGCACGAACTTGAGTACTCGACTCCGCTGCTTCAGAGAATTTGGGGCCCCTTGAAGAGACGAGACACAACCATAACGCATGACTGGTGAAGAGCGTGTGATACCGCCCTGCCGTACCAGCATCAGAACGATATTATTGGGCGAGAGGTGTCCATTCAACTGCGAGTAAGCGCTTGCGGTCCAGGGTGGTAGCCTCAGCACATGACTGATGACAAATTTCTCAGCGACTTGCTTCTGCCTAATGTTGCCCAACCGCTTTTTGGTTTCAGCGAAGGTCGCAGTGTCCTGGCTACTTTCATAAGCGTCGTTCTTTTTTGAGGTACTATACGCTCTGTCAATCAGACTTTAGCGCACATCCTAAAATCCCACTGAACCCCCGCCATTACAGGCGACAAGTTGCGCTGTCAGGTTGGTTGTCGTGCTTGGCGGTCGCAGCGGTTTGCAGGCTGATCCGGCTTGTCCAGGTGGAGGCAAGTGCTCTATCTGAGAAACCTCGGCGACCAAACACTGATTGTCCCTTGTAGCTCACTTTCCGCCTGGATCATCCTGCGAGCGAACATGTCTAATCCGAACGATTACACCGTTGGCTGGATCTGCGCCATAACTACGGAGTACGTTGCCGCCCAGGAATTTCTCGACGAAGAACACGAAGGACCGGAATATGTGTCTCCCAATGACACCAACCATTATACACTAGGCAAAGTTGGGAAGCACAATGTCGTCATCGCCGTCTTGCCCGACAATGAGTACGGAAAATCCTCTGCCGCAAGCGTTGCAAGAGATATGATGCACAGCTTTCCTAATGTCAGAATCGGTTTGATGGTCGGCATCGCCGGAGGTGCGCCTGGAAAGCATGATATCCGTCTTGGGGATGTTGTGGTCAGCTCTGCTGGCAATGGAAAGGGTGGGGTGTTCGGGTACGACTTTGGTAAAGCCATACAAGGACGGGACTTCCAGGAGACAGGGCTCTTAAACCAGCCACCAACCCTCCTTCGGACGACAGTGAGTGGACTCAAGGCCCACTACGAGAGGAAAGGGCATCAACTCACAGAGACTATCAAGATGATTCTCGAGAAGAACCCAAGGCTCCGGAGGAAGTACAAACAGCCAGAAACAGGTGCCGATAGACTATTTAAATCCGAAATCACTCACGACTTAAGCTGTTCGGCAATCTGTAGTGATGATGTATCAAATTTGGTATTGCGACCCGAAAGGACCGAGGGCGAAGACAACCCAACCATTCATTACGGTCTCATTGCCTCAGCAGACAGGCTGATGCAGGACGCTTTGGCTCGAGATAAACTTTCAGAAGAGAAGGAGGTTCTGTGTTGCGAAATGGAAGCGGCTGGGCTGATGAACCATTTTCCTTGTCTGGTCATTCGTGGTATATGCGACTACTCGGACTCCCACAAGAACAAGGAGTGGCAGGCCTATGCAGCAATGGTGGCTGCTGCATATGCAAAGGATCTTCTCTATCAAATAGCTCCAAACAAAGTTGAAGCTGAAAAGAAGATCGGCGACATTCTATCCGGTAATTCCAAGGCTTATAATTATATTATTATTTCGTGT
Source organism: Fusarium sp. MBC 181 (assembly GCA_030772735.1). Taxonomy (NCBI): domain Eukaryota; kingdom Fungi; phylum Ascomycota; class Sordariomycetes; order Hypocreales; family Nectriaceae; genus Fusarium; species Fusarium sp. MBC 181. The sequence goes on along the minus strand of JAPHDB010000356.1, from coordinate 4,559 downwards.
TAACCCTATGTACAGGCCTTCAAGAAGTTGTAGAAGATCACCGTGATGTTTCAAAGGAGCACCGTGATATTGCTAAGGAGCAGCTCCAAGCCCGGAAAGATCTAGCCAAGAAAAGGCTGTCCGAAGAAAAACAAAAGTGTCACCAGCTGTTCCGCCTCACAACCAGCAACAGGGACACCACATACGAGTGGTATAAAGACCGAGTGGAAGAAAGGGTTGAGGACACGTGCCTGTGGTTCCTCAAGCACGAGCACTTCCAGACGTGGTTGAAACAGGACTCTGGTCCCCTACTAGTCACGGCGGATCCTGGCTGTGGAAAGTCGGTGTTGGCCAAGTACCTGATCGACCACGGCCTGCCACGATCGGCAACCATATGCTACTTCTTCTTCAAGGACAAAGACCAGAACACCGTCCGGCAAGCGCTTTGCGCCCTGCTTCACCAGCTCTTCTCTCAGAAGCCGTCCCTGATTGAACATGCTATGCCAGAGTTCCGCAAGGATGGGCAAGGTTTGATCAATTCTACAGAATCGCTCTGGAAGGTTCTACGAAATGCTATGAAAGATCCCCAAGCAGGACCTGCAATTATGGTCCTTGATGCCCTGGATGAATGTGCCGAATCAGAGTTTGCAGACCTGGTGCGGAATGTGGAGAGCCAATTCCGCAGCAATCAGTCGGACCGTGGCAAGTTGAAGTATCTTCTAACGAGCCGCCCGTATGAGCAGATAGCGTCCGGGTTCCGCGGCCGATTCGACGCTTTTCCAAATATCCGTATACCAGGAGAGGAAGAGTCAGAAGTGATCAGCCAGGAGGTGAATCGCGTTATTACGCACCGAGTCAACCAGCTGGAGAAGGCCCTCTCACCCGAAGTCAAGTGCCACCTGGAGAAAAGACTACAGGAGACTACCCATCGTACTTATCTCTGGGTATATCTTGTGTTTGACTACTTGGAGAAAGAATATGTTAAAAAGACACTAAAGGGGGTCGAGTCCACCATTGGAACACTTCCGAGGAGTATCAATGAGGCATATGAGCAAATCCTTAACAAGTCGAAAGAACATGCAATGGCTAGGAAGGTCTTGAGTATCATCTTGGCCGCGAGTCGGCCGCTAAGAGTCTCGGAAATGAACGTTGCCGTGAATATAGACCCTACATCACAGTCTATTCACGACCTTGACTTGGAGGACGAAGAGGACTTTAAGTCGAGTCTCAGATCTTGGTGTGGATTGTTCGTCTCAATCCACCATGGGAATATTTATTTCCTTCACCAAACTGCTCGCGAGTTTCTCCTCGCCGATTTGGCATCACCTACAATTGTTCCGTCAGGGCTGCGCTGGCATCGCTCCATCACTACCTATCAGGCACAAACCGTTCTTGCAGAACTCTGCGTGCGCTATCTAGACTTCTTCAACTCCAACGTTAATCAAACAAAAGATGCGAATAGGGAAACCGGCCACTCTGTTGATAGCCATGCCTTCTTGGATTACGCGGCCCAAACTTGGGGCGCTCACTTCCGCGAGGCCGGTATCATGGATGACGCCGCTATTATACCTTTTACTCTGAGAATTTGTGATCCGAATTCAACCAGCTACTCGGTCTGGTTTAGGATTTATTGGGAGACTACATATATGAAAGCTACCGAGAATCTTACGGATCTCATAGTAACGTCGTACTTTGGCCATCGTGTCATTGTTAAGCTACTTCTCCAGAAGGGCGCCGAGATCGAGGCAAAGGATAGCGGGCATGGCCGGACACCGCTATCATGGGCCGCCTGGAATGGGCACGAGGCCATCGTCAAGCTGCTGCTCAAGAAGGGTGCTAACGTCGAGTCTAAAGGCGACAATGGTCAGACGCCGCTATCGTATGCCGCCGAGAACGGGCACGAGGCCATCGCCAAGCTTCTGCTCGAGAATGGCGCCAACGTCAAGTCCAAGGATAAAGATAGTCAGACGCCGCTATCATGGGCCGCCAGGCATGGGAATGAGGCTGTTACCAAGCTGCTGCTCGAGAAAAAATGCTGATGTTGAGGCCGAGGATATATTTGGTTGGACGCCGCTATTGGGGTCTGCTGCGAACGGGCATGAGGCTGTTGCCAAGCTGCTACTCGAGAAGGGCGCCGACGTCAAGGCTAAGGACACATATGGTCGGACGTCGCTATTACGGGCCGCTACGAACGGGCATGAGACCGTCGTCAAGCTGCTGCTCGAGAAGAGTGCTGATGTTGAGGCCGAGGATATGTTTGGTTGGACGCCGCTATTGGGGTCGGCTGCGAATGGGCATGAGGCCACCGTCAAGCTGCTGCTTGAGAAGGGCACTGACGCCAAGGCCAAGGATAAAGATGGTCAGACGCCGCTATTATTTGCCGCCTGCAATGGGAGCGAGGCCATCGTCAAGCTGCTACTCGAGAAGGGTGCCGACGTCGAGTCCAAGATCAAAGATGGTCAGACGCCGCTATCGTGTGCTGCCGAGAATGGGCACGAGGCCATCGTCAAGCTGCTGCTCGAGAAGGGCGCCGACGTCGAGTCCAAGATCAAAGATGGTCAGACGCTGCTATCATGGGCCGCTAGGCATGGGAATGAGGCCATCGCCAAGCTTCTGCTCGAGAATGACGCCAACATCGAGTCCAAGGATAAAGGTGGCCAGACGCCGCTATCGCGGGCCGCCGCGAACGGGCTCGACACCGTCGTCAAGCTGCTGCTCGAGAAGGGCGCCGACGTCGAGGCTAAAGACCTATTTGGTCTGACGCCACTATCGTGGGCCGCCATGAATGGCGACGACGCCATCGTTAATCTCCTTCAACGAAAATCTCGATAACTACAAGATAGAAGACCATACTCTTTCCCCTACTCAAGAAATATCGGCAGAAACGCATTGCGTTTCCTGTTTTTGACCAATCATCGTCTAGCATTTTCGCCCCATATTTCCCCGATGGAAACGCACTGCGTTCCTTCTACCGCACTTATGAAATTAGAAAACCTAATGTCGCAGGCTGGGCATGGTCCCAACGAGCCTCAGGAACAACAGCCCTTAGTAATCAAGCTGGGTGATTTAAAGTAAAACCTGTGGGATGGAATACCCCACACGGATGTTAGAACCAATCAACTTACTACTGCTGCTCATTATGAATGGCCCGACCTTCAATCTATTTTAAGCACATCCCGTGCGACAGTTATGAGCCCGGAGACTCTTCCGCTATGTTGCACGCAATATTTATCACCATTGCCAGCTTTCCTGTCAACCTGGACGCAATGAAATCCTTCTTCCGACAGGAAATTCTCTTCAGAGAAACCGGAACGAAGTTAGACCGGTTGCATTATGCTTACTGCGGGGTTCATCACCAGCCGCGAAAACAGCAACAAGATCTTACAGAGAAGACTCAGAAAAACTGATATTTTCATAATGATTTCAATCAAAAAGGAAGCTAACGCATTAAATAGAAGTCAATTAAAAAGTGAAGTTAACATTGCCTTTACCACATCATCAAACACAAGATGTCGATCAAAGACCATAACCTCGCTATGCTCAACGCCCGTGAAGACTGGACGAACTGGATTAATTCTACCATAGCATGTATTTCCATCAGGAACGCGGTCCGTTCCCGCTTCTGCACCAATCACCTTGTTCCAATCATCCTTGTTTACTACCAGCCTGGGAACGGGCCCTGTTCCTAAAATCCATCTCATTTCCAAATAAAATAAGGATCATCTGGGAATGGGTCCCGGTTTCTCCACCCCTTCACAATACAGCCAATTACCACTAAGGAACCCCTACCTATTAGCTATATCCCCATACCTTTCCTTCCATGGGAGTAAAATTTAAAGTAAAGAGAGAAAGACAGAAAGAAAGAAAAAAAGACCTTTCCTCTCCTCCCCTCCTACTTTATGAAGCCTTGACATCAGTCAGTAACTTCCTCGTCTTTCCCTAACTAGCTATCTTACTCTTTTGCTGAAAGCTATGATGGAGCAACTAGAAAACCTTGGACTTTACCTCAACCAGCCAGAGCCAGCGATTATATGTGTCCAATGTAAGTTCGCCCTTAAACCTGACGGGGACTGTATCACGCGTCACCTTGGAGAACGACATGGCATCTCAAAGTCGGCTCGTCGAGGGCTGGGCCCATTCATCCGAAGCCTTCGTCTTCCAGACCCAGAGACATTACTGGCGCGTGTAGATGGATCCCCGCCTCATCCTCACCTTCGCATCCAGCAAGGTGCTGCCTGCAGACATTGTGGGCTCCGGTCGACTAGCCTTGAAGTTCTCACCCGGCACTTGAAAAAAGTCCACTCCCAGAATATCCAGCATAGCAAGGGATGCGGCTTCACTAAGAGTCATTGGCTGCAGAATCATATCCTGGACCGACTCAGCCTCCAGACCTGGACCGTAAGCAATATCGGGTGTTCCTGGACGGTTCATCTATCTAGCGGGCAGCCCCAGGGACCACGCAAGCCCGCCACCATATACCAGGCACCAGAAGCCATACAAACTTTCACTAAAGAACTCTATGCCAGAGAGCAACAATATCTCTCCCAACAACAAGTAGGAGGCAACCTGCCACAACCTAC
>JAPHDB010000351.1:0-11012 GCA_030772735.1 Fusarium sp. MBC 181 | reverse complement strand
CCACATCGTTGAGAACCTGAGCCTTAAGCTGAGGAGTAGGGGCTGCGGATGCACTGATGGCCAGGGCTGCGAGGAGGAAAGAGAACTGCATGTTGATGGATGTTGTTGAGGTGTGTTTGGGATAGAATTGGGTTGAAGGATTGGGAATTGAATTAGAAGTTGAGTGTTGTAGTTGTAAGCTGATGATTGTTGAGCTGTGTGATGATGAGTCTCTTCTGGCAGGAAGATATCGAGATATTTATACATGAATTGTGTGGCAAGTTGAGAGAGCATGAAGCACATACTGACTCACAAGCTGACAGCATGAAGAACGTATTGACTCAGAGAGTCGTTATTCATGATCTCGGCGCCTTCACGAGCCGAATTGATCAGCGAACCCTGATCTTCCTTGGAAGGTCACCGAAACTGACTGTATCTCTACGAGGGATATGTGCCACAGTCATCATCAACACCTTGGCATTAGGAGCTATAGCTGCAAGTGACTCGACGGTGGTGAAAGGCAAGTATCGTGCCATGCTCAATGACGATGTCTTCAGTTTGTTCCAACCGGAGGTGAATGTTGTAAGCAGTTGCGGGGCATAATGCAAGCTATCGTAGGGGCAAAAGCCTTTGAAGGTTTTCGTGATCGTCAAGGTGCAGAAGACGATGTCCAACCAAAGTTGGATACAGCAAGTTGGAATTAGGGTCTAAGGGTCCTATGGAGACGTCATGAACGAAAGAAACCTAATAACGACATGTTGAAGGTATGGGACAAATAAAGGGCGGGATAATTTACACCAAAGTTCACATGTTTCCTATCTAAATCCTTCCGCTGTTATTCTTGACCCTACGAGATGAAGGCTGAAGCTACAGCTTAGAGCTGCAGCTTAAGTGATGTCGATCGTTCCTGCAGTATTCTTAAAAGCGCAATTTCAACATGACTTGCATGTGCAACCGTGAACACTTCCAAGAGTGGATACAATATCTGAAACTATTCTGCAGTGCCGTTACCAAGCCACGGAAGTGATCCGGGTAGATGGAGCTAAGAGGAGATCTGCAAATTCACACAAATGAAGTTAGACTCCGAACACATTCGGCTGGCCGGTGGGTCGAAAATTAATCCGTAAACCAATCCTGACTCTGAGAAACAGACACTGTCTCCCTTTTTTGTTTCTGTCCACCACCCACCGGGATTTATAACATCCCGGCGATGAAGATCTCCGGACAAGCCAGATCTTGAGTTTTAAGCTATTGCCACATGCCGGAATGATCGACGTCTATTCTCCCTACCGGGCGGTTGGCACGATTACCGAGTCATCGTTATCAGCGGCTTGATCTAACCATGCATGGCGTTCCTGTGAATGATTGGTATCTCATTGCGCAGCTCAACACCGGTGGATAATTGGGAGAGAGCTTGAGCTTGAAGATCAGCGCCAAGAGAAAGACAATTGAGTTTTTGGACACGGACGATCAGTGGGAGCCGAACCAGTCCCAACTGCAGATTGCTTCATGTGAATGTCTGAGCGCAATCTCCCCTCACCGGCCTTAACTCCGTAGACCAAGACCCTGATCAACATGATACGTACAATTACGATGCGTTTGATAAAGGGGTAGCTTCAACTTCGTTAGACTGAACTTCGTCTCCTTCGGCTTCGATCGGTATGGCTTCAATTCACACTAAACGTTGAAATGTCATCAGCCGTGATGGTGAGCTCAGTTTGGAAAACACCTCAAGCTTAGCTCAACCACAGCTTTCCGTTTGTAAGCCAAGAGCGATGAGACTTGCTTAGTTAGTCCGCACCAGCGAGTAGTTGGGGAGACCAAAACTAGCTAAGTTTTGGTGGCTTTGCTTAGCGGCTAATGACGATAGTTGCAGATCTATCGCGAGGCTTCAACAAGAGTTAGCGTGATGAGCTTGGAGTTGGAAAGGGACCAACTAAAACATTTGCTTAGTAGATAAGCCAGGGTTTAACTTTCGCTAACAACAAGCCACACAGAAGAGGAGAAAAACTCGACCCTTACAGGATTATGATGCCATACTTGCAGCATCTTGTTCTTCAGACTTCCAAGGATGGACCAAAAAGGCAATTCAAGAATTACTGTAGGGGAAGCAATGTCGAATTGCGTAGAGAGCGGTCTTGGTAGTTTCAATTCACAGCTCATTGCCAAGAGGGACTGTTGAAACCTTATCCAAGGCGGCTTCGTCTGGTCTTTATCGATAATGGAGACCAGAAGTAGCACCAGGCGGCAACAAAGCCGACGAGTACTTTTGTAGACTAATACACGAGTCAATGAGGACTTTTTGAGAAAGCTTTGGTTGTATTTGGTCTAGATCTGAGAAGCTAGCTAGTATGAATCGACCAAACAGAGACGGAGCGGGATACGTGATCGGTCCGAAGCGCTTATCCCCAGTCTAATCCCGTCGAGAGTCAGTACCCGTCGGGATCTTCCCGGTCAGCTGAGCCGCGGCGAGTGGGTTGGAAGCGGCGGCAGTTAGCGCCCTTGACAGAAAGGCTAGGTGGTGCTTTCACTTTAGTATGGCGCACTTCATTTGTCACCTGGTCTTCAGAGCGTTTTGATGTGTCGCGTTTAATTCAACCTGCCCACGTGGGTAGTGGCAACTTCCGTTGGTCCCCCGGTGTTCATTGGGGGCAACATTAGAATTATTAGGTGGTACTTGTCCATATAATCTCAGCAACATAGAGACGCCCGACTATGACTTGCTAGATATCCGTGATGGTTGTTGAAATTTTTTGCATGTACGGAGGATGTAAATACAGTTTTGTTGAGCACGCTTTTGGGAATCTGATATTGCAAGAACTAGACAAATAGGAACTACTCGACAAAACGGTGAAGCTATGAACCCACAGACAGACTTAATAATGATTCCTCCTAAATCCAGTCTATCGTACCACACAAGACGAGTGGGGCTGGCGCTCACCCTCCTTTTCCAGCTTCCCTGGCCCTATGAGGAAGAATGGTTCCTGCTACCCAATTGTGCGAGTAAGTTGTAAACACTATATCCGCATAACCGACTCAGCTAGCGAAATGTCTTAGAGTGATCTGCTTTTGTGGGGTGATAACTGGAGCTGAAGAAGGGGTCAGGGCGGCCGACAAAGGTGGGTTACTAATGGGGTAGATCACCATCTTGTTACCATCAGCCCATCCGCTAGTTTAGAACACCACCGAGAGTGCTAGTACTATAATACAGGAGGATATAGTTTAGGCGAAGTTGAACCAGACGCTATCGGGAATTACACTGATTGAGCGACTCTGCAGAATTCTTTGATTTTTGACGATGACGTACTAATCCATGGAGGATATTTGCAAACGCGGAGGTCAAAGCAACAAATTTCCCATCCCATATCCTGAGCCTCTTACCGGTCCTTGCAAAAGGACAGTCTTTGGAGTCTGCATCTCTTGTTGTATATGGGCATCTCAAGAAGGATCAAGAGCCGCAGTGTACCCATGTGCGACCGGTATTATCCGGCTTACAATATGGGAACAAACAAGAAGTTTGCACTCTCATTATGTGATCATTTCCATCTTTATAACCTTCATATCTTTTCAGGCTGCCAGTCATTGGGTACAACTTTGAGAAATCAGGAATACAAAAGTTTAGGATAGTTCCCGGGGACAGGTTGTGCTGGTAAAGAGTTCCTTGTTCCTGTCGATTTCGGCGGTTGAATTCAGAAGATACTATGCTATACTGAGAATCTCTAGATGTTGAACGCTATAGCGTGTTAGCAGAGGCTGTTTACACTTCGTTACTTTAATATACTGGCCAGTCACAACGTCTCCATAGCCTTTAGAAAGATAGTATTGGACTCGAGTAAGGCACAGGCTATGAATATAGCTAACATGGCCCAAGCTACAGGGTGTCGTACGATAATCCACTTGCATCTAGACCCCTGGCGACAGCCAGTCAGCCACATTTTCATCCGGCCGGCAATTGTTTCAACCACGATTTCTGTTTTAATAGCCGATTACTCGTGGTGTGGCATTTGACACTGAATCACGATCAAGTTGGAAGAAAAGGAGGCTATTCAGACATTGTATGAACGTTTATGTTATTAACTAAAAAGAAGATATTTATGCTGGGTATCACTCTATACTGCATTCTTATTATTATTCTCATTCATAAACCGTGTCATCTCCACAAGCTCAGCTGTGCTCGATGACGCATCCCCCGTCACTCGCGGTCCTCCATTGTACAAGTTGTTTTCGGCCTGGTTCGATGTGATGTTTGGTGACTTGCCGTGCAATCTCGATGAAACAGAGCTTTGTCCATGCGAGGGGCGGGAAAAGTTGGAACTATCGAGGCGAGGGAAGGACTTGACGATGAGGAGTCGCAGATCCGGCATGCAGGCACACCAGATGGCGACGTTAATTTCGATGACCGACCAGTAACATGTGTTGAAGAAGTCCCAGGTTGGGTTCAGGGATCTTCCAAAGGCGATGAGGAACTGCAGTCTGATGATGGACACGATACTAACGAAGGTACCAACAAGGAACATCAGAGCAACAGCCAGCTTCCTCTGCCACTTCATCTGAAGACGAAGTAGTTGAAAGACCGGGATTGCAAGTACCCAAAAGTCCATAGCGATGGAGACAGCAGCGATTGCCCATGCCAAGGGATTAGTTCCGATGCAGTGACCCTCGTGTTCCTTATCCCATCCCGTCCAGAAATAGCTGACAGGTTGGCACTGAGTGGTAGCCAGAATGACAAAGATGACTATGCTGAGAGCGTTCAGGACAATTGTTCCCCATATTATTCGCTGGACTGTTCGCACGGGAAAGATCCGAAGATAGAAGAGTAGGACGCAGATTTTGGTGAGGAAGACGTCGGTCGCGTAGAAGGTTTGGCCGATGTAGATGTACTGGAGTCGTTGTTAGATGACTGGCTTCGCGACGGGCGGGAAATGTTTTACTTTGAGGAACTCGGTGATGCCGTATGCACCGACGGCATAAGCGTCTCTTCCAAAGCCATTTCCGGAAACTGGTATTCGTAAGTATAGGTACTGAATCTTGATGATCGGGGATACGTACGACCGAAGACACAGCTGACGGTGTTACCTATACTAGTGGCCTGTGTGGATGTTAACGGTTGAGCATGGGAATGTAAAGGTGCTTCACTTACCAGACAGACCACGATGAGGTAATCGTCCAATCGCAGCGATCTTTCGAATCTGAGTTTTTGGAAGATTCGAAGAAGAACGGCAAGTACAGTAATTGCCGACATGACAATGTTGAGGATGTCGAACTTTTTGTGGATGTCGCGGACGGGGTACTCGCAGGCTGTCGCGGTAACGTTGAGTGCATCTACATCAGTCAGCGACGATGGATCAATGCGACGATGATGGATAATACTCACACAATGCTTCCCTGGGCAAGCATTTGCTCATCACACAACTCGCAGCTTGGTTCTGAAGGTCCGAATCGGCGCAGAGGCACTCGATGTCAATACCACATGTCGAGGTGGTTGCCAATTCCAGCAAACAGCTTCCCTAAAACACCAAAGTCAGCCACTGCCGAGACCCAATATTTGCTTTTTTCCCCCAACGTACCGCACATTCTGGAATTTGGGCGAGAAAGGCTGAGATATCGACACCCAGCGACCGGCCAATTAGACACGACCACACGACCAACAACCACGACCAATGCATTGTCTTCTTCTCTTTTAGACGGCGATAATTGACATGGTCAAAAGTGTTGAAGATGGGAAACAGGGTTTAAAAATATGACAGATCGTCCTGGTTTTAGTTGTTTAAAATGGCCACCTTGCTTGGGCCAGCTCCTGCAATCTTGACATTGGGAACTACCTACTCCCCTCCCCGCAACTGTTATCATGCGGCCTCCACAATACGACCAATGAATCAGGGCCCAGGTCATTTTAGTGCAGAACTAGACGGGGATCGCCGCATGGGCTGAAGGTTGGGCTCTTCGATCATTGGGTACGTGGCGCTTCTGCTGCAGAACCTGCTCACCCTGAGCTTCGATAGCCGCGAAAATCATCATGCCGATGACGACTCCACCTCTTAGATTGACCACTAGTAACTCAGTAAAACCTCCATTAGCTTCAAGCTAGATCGCTTAAGTGGAGCTTTGTCAAAGCGTGTAGAGTACCAAACGAGTCATGGAAGTTGATCTCGCCGAACTCCCAGATGATTCCCAGCCTGGTTACTTTCCTAAGCCCTGATATTAATGGCTTGTCTTAACAGACCCAAAAACGTGGGAACTGCCAAGGATGTAGTTTTCCAGAAGAAAAGGATTAGTCCACTAAAATAGGATTAGTTCCCATCACCGCTTCCCTTAGTCCCCAGCCACGTTTTGCGAAACCGAACGCGAGATTTCGTTTTGCCGCGGTATCACGTAAATGGCTTGAACAAAATCCTTCCCGGCTTAGCACTTCCCAATCTGTCGGACGAATCCCGGTTCCCGGTCCTTGGTGTTTTGCTATTCTCTTGAAACAACTTTGTCCTGATCTGTGCTGCGCTGTATATTGTATATATTAAAAGAACAGCGATTGATCCGTGCAGGGTTGACGAACAGTTGATCCGAGATCTTTTCCACTTTCAGCCATTTTAACCGCGATATGTTTCACAATCCCCGCTGACCTTGTAACACCACATCAGCCCTACGTTTCAAGGCTGGTAGGGCAGTTTTGGTGCCCCCAAAAGGTAAAGGACACACGGGAGATGAACAATTTCGCAAATCTCTATCGATCTGCAGCTACTTGGATAGTTTCGTGGATCCAGGGCTAAAGCGTCGATCATGATAGCCCGGACCTGACTGACTCTTGCGATTCCACGCTGTGTTAACAAACCGCTTTAGGGCCGGATTGGACGGGGAACGGGCCGCGCTTGGCGCAAAGACATTTAATCATGCACGGTCTGTTCTTCCAAATACCGAGGTTTACCAAGTCGATATTAGTCTATTAAATCGTCTGAACAAACTAGGGGATTTTCCCGGAAAGGTGAAAAGCCGTTTGTAGATCTGAGCGATGGCCACGTTTCCAGGGGTTACTGTCTGATTTTTGCTATGGAACTCCTCCGTCGTTCCAATGAGGACCCTTGAAAAGGATCGCCATAGGATGATTGCTTCCGTAATATCGGGGTGGTTATCTGCCGGTGAGTGATCGACCGGAAACTTGTCGGGAACGTTTGAAGGGACCCCGACAGAAACCCACTAGGGTGAGCCCTGAATTCAGATTGACGATGGCGCAATAAATTCCCATGTGTCTACGTCGTGATCTTGATAATATGCAGGCTGATGATGCCAGGTGGGGTTATGCACAGATCAATGAATGAGACACTGGATTCCGAAGGATGTTTCAAGTGTATTAAGAACGGCGTGTTTATTAGAAACAATAGATTGTCTGACATTGCATTAAGGTTAACGGAACGGTATGAACAAACTTTATGATCCAATTGAGGCTCAGCGGCTCAATTTTTAATTTGTCACGTTGTCCATTTAAGGAATTCGTAACACAAGGAACATAAAACCTTAACAAACCAATCATAAGCAGAGCAACAAAACTTACAAGAGAAAAAGTTTTAACTTCCCAAATTACTAAAAAGCGTCATACACATGCTATACTGTTTAAATTAAAGATATGTCAAGCTAGGTATGAGAATATTAAAGAGAGAAAGAGAGAAAATAAAGAGCTGCAGGGTAGCGCGATAGCGATAAGATAAATCGCGATAACACAATAAGCTTAGATAAGCTTAGATAACCATAGTCTAGATAAGATAAGATAGCTGTTATCTCCCTTTCGGTACCACGCTCGACACGATGAGAGATCCTTTCAGACAACTTATTGTGAATTCCTCTTTCGCTACAGCCCATTTTGTAGCAGGTATGTGTATCGCATATTGGGTAGGAATAACAACGGAAAGTACGCGCACTGCTGCGAAATTTAAAGTTTGGAATCCCTGCGAACTGAAATCCTTCGTTCTGAACTCAAATGTTAATACGAAGCGTGTCGTGTTATGAAGTTGCCGTTTTGAAGCCTCCTCCCACCGCTGGACCTCACGCTCCCAGAGATTATTTCAATCCCCTTGCACTTCCCCGCTTCCTTCAGCGCAACATTGAACCCAACCAAGTAATGTCTAAGACATGCTGACCACCTTCCCAGGGTTCATTGGTTGGTGCACGAGTCGCCAAGATGTTGATCGGCGCAGGCTGTGGTGAGGCTGATTTGAGAAATGGAACTGCCGAAGGGGGGCATTTAAAGCGTCATTCCATCCTGCCGACTTACCGAGAACTTTGTTGTAAACAGAATTGCCACGCGACATGGCTGGTGTACCGGTACCAAGAGGTTGTGAGTCCTGTCGAAAAAAAAAAAAAAAAAAAAAAAAAAAAAAAAAAAAAGGTGATTGCAGTTACATAATAGCCGACAGTGAGGAATGTTGTGTTGACATAACGGCTAGTGTGATGAAAAAAAGCCGATATGTGGACGTTGCAAGCGCCCCATGACCGCCTGCATCGGCAATGGCGTTCGCCGCTTCCAATTCAAATCAGAAGCATTCCAGACCATCCAAGGCCGCGCTCAACCGAGTTCAAAGTCACGTCTGCAACCTGATATTGCATAGCCAGCCACCTATGAATCCCCAGACCCGGCTTATTAATAAACTCATCTGGGCTCTGGACGCGAAAGAAGTTAAACATGACATGACCATCCACGGGGTATATATTCTGAATCTTCCACGTTATGTAGGCGCAAGTCCTGTTATTGATGCCTCTGTTGAGTTGCTGGTGGCTTCCATTGGAACTTCAAAGGGAACGTCCTGTAACAGCGAGGCGTTGACTCTACATATAAATGCGATTTCGACGTCGAGAAAATCTTCGATGGAAGACGGTAACGCGATTGATAATATGACCGCAATCTTCATAATTGATAAATGCAATGTAAGTTCACTAGCCTCAAGGCCGTGCGAAACTGACAAATAACGTTCAGAAATTTATCGACTTTCAAAAAGATTCGCGGGTAAGCCACGGCTAGGTCCTAGCACATCTTCTACACGAAACAAACCTAAACACTATTGACGCCACGCTGTTACAGCACTTGATTAAAATGATGGTAAGGATCACATTATACTACCTCTACTACAACTAACAACACTTGAACCTTCATTAGCATTAGGTTCATATCTGTGTTTCTTCATTGTGTTGATCTGAACTGTACGACTTGCAAGCCGACCTCCAAAAAACTCAAAAAGACAACTAACAACAACAGGTCTTTAAGAGTTTTAAAAACCCCAAGATTTATCTTCCTGCTCCGTTCTGGCAGCTTTTGCTGGGTTTCATTGCAGAAGTTCTTGTCGGCGCGGCGTGGCGGACGGCGACACAACCCAGCCGTGACCAAGTGTATGAAATATTAATCATCCCGCTTGAGCCACTGATAGCATGCTTCGTAAAGTTTGCGAAGTTGCGGTTCGACCGAATAGAAGTGATCAGCCATAGTTTTGTCGACACAACGAAAGAATTTCATGAGAGCAACAACAGTGAAGTCGGCATACGTCGCTTCACATACCAGCGTCAGTGACATTGAAGATCATGAACATGGGCCTTGCTTACGATGCTGGCCAAGAAGATAAGGCCCTGGAGTCTGGGCAAGCGACTCCCCAATATCGATGCACATGGCATCAAGATGGTTCCAGAGATGTTGACTAACATGTTCGGTGTAATACAATTCAAGACTCATACCGAATCGTTTTGCTCGTGTGGCCGAATAGTACTCCCCACTTGACTCAGTAAGCATCTTGGGCAATGAATGAGCCCATAGTGGTCGACTAGCTATAAGAAGCTTTTCTGCCAGCTGCTCGACTTTGGCGGACTCTTTGGCTTCCAGTCCAAGTGGCGGAAGACTAGAACGCTTCTCTAAAGCTTCAGCTATGGCACGTGACCCCATTATGCCTCTCGTGGTTTCGCCCTCTTGAAGTAAGATACATGGTACGGTATGCGGGCTCAATGGTGGTCTATTGGGTTCAATACTTGAAGGAGAATAAGACAAGTAAATGCTAGTATGGACACACTGAGAACTTACTGGGGCAGCATGTTTGTGCTGAGATTAGAGAATTGAACCCATTCGGTGGAGTAAGGTAGTGCCTTGTAATTCAGGGCCAGGCGTACTGATCTCTCGTATTTAGTGTCATAAGGTTGAAATTGGGTATGAGTCTGCCTTACCTTTCCACACATTTGGAGACCACGACTTGCGTGCTATACTTGGAATGTCAAACAGCGTCATTTTTAGCTGTTGCGATGTCATGATTACTTTTGAGCTTCTTAATCGATATCCGCAATCGAAGTACTATAAATATGACGCTTTTTAATAAAAGCCTTGCTGGTCGGACCTTTGTTGCTTGTATATCTGACTGCTTCTGGTTAGTAGTCAACCACCAGACCAAGTGGGGCTCTCGGACAAGTTTATGTCATTTTCATAGACAAGTCTCCGACCGCCCAAATTGTCACTCCTTCAACCCCGTCCTACCACTAATTTCTCTTGTAAGCACTCCTCTCTTGGACGGGATTTATCTTCTCTGAATCTATATTGCAGCAATAATTCATCAATATTCTCCGACTTATCATTCAAATCCTTTCTATTGAACTCGCTAAGCTAAGACGGCTTCACCGACGTTGCAATTAGCTCCTCATCACAATGACCCCAAATTCCTATGGTTCGAACGAGTCAGCCAGTGTAGGAAGCCCATTGCCGAGATTTTATGTCAAATAGCCCGCATGACCTAACCCAGAAGCAGGAACGTCGAGCACGTAATAGGGCGGCACAGAAGAAGCATCGGCAGAAGAAACAAGAGACCGACGAGATCCGATGGCACCGAATAACACATCTTGAAGGCATAATTGAACGAATGAGCACTGTCGTGGTAGACTTTACGGACCGGTTACTACAGCATGATATCGTGCAGGAGCACCCGGGCATGATATCCACTATTCAAGGCGCCATAACGGATATTCTTAACTTGGCTAATGAAGCTGGCGATTCGATGGAAGGCTCTAAAGTCCGTAAGTCT
>JAPHDB010000345.1:0-20735 GCA_030772735.1 Fusarium sp. MBC 181 | reverse complement strand
TACAGTGGGATGCAAAAAGTATTCGCAGGTGTGCAGATAGACCCTGACTTCTCCAGTTAGTAGCTTAACTTAGCTTAGGTAGTCGATACTAGGTTATCCTCCTGATAAATGTATGATGTAAAGTATTGAGAACCTGGCGAGCTACCCTTGACTAGCTTCCGAGTATCAGGACTACCTGCACACCTGCGAATACTTTTTGCATCCCACTGTACCATCATTATAAATGTGACATCGGCAGTTGCGGTTGACAGTCTATAAGAGGCAAAGATTATGAAGATCTCTAAACAAAGTTTACAATCCTTGTCACAGCTCAAAGGCTGGTCATTTCCACCGCCTCTTCATTCGGCCATCCCGTAAAACCCCTGCATCGGAGATCCACAGCAACAAGAGTAGGCCCTAGAGTTTAGGCTACAAAATCAAGTAGTCCAAGTCCTGGTCTAAGCTGGTACAAAGTGATCGAATTATTTCGTCTCTTCTACCGGGAAGTGGCCAGTTCTTCCGACACCCAGACGGCGGCCCGTACCTAAACTGTCTTTCCCGTCGATGGATAACCCTTCTTCTGTTAATCTGCGGAATAACTTCCTCGGCGAATATCACTTCCGAAAGTATTTTATACTCCCCTGTGCTGTAGAAATTTAAAGTTCTAGTACCCCAGATGGTGGCTGGCCCTTGATGCCTGTTGGCACCTAACAGTTAAATCGAGTTTTTCTCTTTTTACTTCCTTTCATTGATATGATGATTTAGCTTTCAGGCTGCTCATTTTTCCGTTTTTTCTTTTGTCCTTTTTCCTCTGGTTTTAGATAACACAGTTGCCATGTCCTTTCCCATTGTTAACGGCGTCGAAGTCGCGGTTCCGCCTCCTGATGGGTACAAAGTTAATTTCGATGATCCCCTGACGGATGTGTCGATGGTTCGCAAAGCTTTTTGGATTTTTGGACTGGAGTTTGCGTTTGCGACTGCATTTCTGGCACAACGCATGTATACCAATGCCGTGCTATTGCGGAAATTTCTGCTTGATGATTGTAAGTTGCTTGATGATAGAAACTCTTGGTAGATGCTAATTGATTAGGGTTAATTCTTCTTGCTTGGGTACGGAACTAGAATATCCTATTGGGGGATATACTAACACATACAGATCTTATCCATCGCCGCGCAGTCATGTCTCCTCAGTGCGTACAGTCGTAAGCTTCTTGGTGTTCATGCTTGGGAGATGCCCGTCGACAGCAACACTGAATCATCATTGGTACGTTCCCCTCCGACGACATCTATCTCTGGCTTACACCCACAGCTCGTCATGTGCACGACGCTCACATACATCCCAACCACGATTCTCTCGAAATTGACGCTTTGCTTCTTCTATTTCCGCCTCTCGCCGTCCTTATGGTACCAATACACTGTCTACCTTACTGCCTTCATCTGCACAACGAGTTTAGTCGGGATCTGGTTCAGCGTTCTTTTTGCTTGCAAGCCGATTGCAGCTGGTTGGGATGTTAGACTCTCGGCCGATGCGGCATGCATCAATCGCCCTCCGATTTACATCACACAAGCTGCTTTCGGGTGCATCACGGACTTGATGCTGTTGCTGTTGCCTATTCCGACTGTCATTGGGTTGCAGATGTCCACGAGACAGAAGTTTGGCTTGCTTGGGTTGTTTGCTATTGGTTCCATCACTCTCATCACATCGATTGTCCGATTGGTTTTGTTGCTACCGAGCTTGTCGAACCCAGACCAGAGTTGGTCCTTGGCCGAAGGTTGTCTTTGGGTGTAAGTATCCTGCCAGACTTCCACAACTCCCACTAACCATGACAGCATCATCGAAGCCAATCTCCTTATCATGTGCGGTTGTCTACCCACCCTTCGCGTCTTCCTCAAACACGTTGCACCCCGCGTCCTCGGCGATCGAAGTCAGAGCAAACCAAGCGAACAGAATAGCGGAAGTTATGGGCTACGGACTTTTGGTGGTTCGAATGGACCGCGACGCAAGTTTGATACACTCGTGGAGCTGGAGCATGATGTCCGTTTCAACAGGAATAGCTTGAGGCCTGATATGGGAAAGACGAATGTGAAGATATACAGCGGACGATCCGATGAGTCCTTGGCGAATCAAGGGGCGACCGGGGATGGGGAGAGTGAGGATGGAATATTGCAGACGAGGACTACAACTGTTCAGTATGAGAGGTCATAGGTTGTGACTTGATGTGATGCACATAATAATTGCCCTTGATAGTCCAAGCGCCCTATTTATATGTGCCTGCTGGAAGCGGCGGAGAAACAGAGATTTCCAGCTGAACGGATCACTGTTAACTTTGCGATGCACATGAAACACGAAATTCAAAGTTTCGGCCTTTGGCTTGTTTGATCGCCTTTTACATCATGGAGGTCAATTTCTTCTGCTGGATCAGGGCTGGCGAGTTCGAAAGCGATGTAGCTGAGAGACGACAGCTGATTCATTTAACTAACACAGAGTCCACACAGAGTCCACACAGAGTCCACACAGAGTCCAGTTAGGTTTCCTGGGCGAGATGTAATCCGACCTAGCTCTATAGCTAACGAATCGAATATCAATCTCGACTGGTTCATTGTATGGAGGTGGGGTTAGGAAGGATGGGAGGGAAGGTTACTGTGGAAGGCACAGCAACCTCAATGAGTGATAGCTGCATTGGCGATATTTGGAGTTCAGTCGCTGTCGGTGACTATCAATTGGATGAGCCTGTTGGTTTGTAGCTTGCCTGGTGAGTTTGACTTCTTTGTTGAACTATTGAAGTCCTATAAAAACCTCATATCAAACCCGGACAGCTTGTCGCTAGTGTGTCCACATTACAACGTAGTTGAAGTTCCCCATAACTACAAAGAAGCTCAAGCGACTCCATATGTGACTTTTGGGTGGCTGATTGCATAGATCTACAGCACAAGTATACCCAAACCATAGATCAGTGCTGCAACCCAAGGCCCACCTCTTCGGTTTCCTCCAATCGCCATCCCATCGTTTGGTTCTGGTTCTGATGTTCTATTATTACCGTAAGAAGCATTGAAAACCTTTTGTGCTTCGAAGTCCGCTTCAATCTTGTCCGGACTACTGCAATTCTCATGGACAAGTTTAAGTTGACCCTGCCAATAATCATCATCCAGGAGCCAGAGATGAGCCTCTATGGAAGAGTTTAATAAAGCGGTGATAACCATGCCGTAACAGGGATGGCATGGCTCTTTGTATGGTCTCTCTCCACCATCGGCTGGTCCGTGTAGTTCATACATAACGTCTAACGAGGTCAGTCTTGTGACAAAGAAATGGCCGTGTGATACTAACCCAAGCAATAACGTCCTGAGCTTGTATCTTTGATACAAGTCACATTCCACATCAGCTGAATGTCACTGGCCTCTGCAATCAAGTCTTGCAGCCGCCCGGAGTTGGCTTTCGTTCGATCTTCGGCGCATTCTTCAGTCACTGTCTCGTTCCATTTTTGGAGGGACGCAGAGCATGTAGCGGTGCACATAGCGTCGGCCAATCTGTTACCTCCAACCCATCCTTGATATGTATACTTCCCCAATTGCCGAGTATAAGTGTCGCATTCGAGATCGGTTTGCAAGGCCTTGGTACAGCTTGAGGTGAAATTTTGGCTGTCGATGTACATATCGCTCTGGACTTTGAAGGCATTGACAGCCAGAGAAAGGCTGAGAATAATTATGGAGTGCATAGTAAGTATGTGAAGCTAAGGAAGCCTGATACCGCTAGCCAGGACCCTCGCTCCATTTATAAAATCTCACAGATCCCGCTCCTTTATCGGCTCAGGACAGAAGTGGATTTACAAAGGATATTAACTCTGCTTTGAGAAAGTTGTCAGTCGCGCTAAAGATGCCAAGATAACACAGACCCTGTGCATTAAGCGGATGGAACTGTCTGTTGGTTCGTTGTTAGTAGAAAACGCACGCTACAATAGCCACTTTAATCCCGCAGCAAGAGAACGTGGCCAACACTTCTCTGCATCATCATCATTGACCCTTCTCTGTTTAAAACCAACTTATTATACGTTGGTATTAAGAAGGGTCAAATTTGTTTAGATGCACCTCAATGAGTTGTTATTTTTCAGAGGCTGAAATACAGTCAGACTACCAACAGGTCACTATTTGTAACTACTCTGCAAGCGATTGGCTGGGGCCGCCCCTGCCCCCTGGTGCTATGGAGTCATTTGCTTTACACTAACAACCAACAGTTGATAACTAACAGCCAACAGGAGATAAGAAAGAGGTGGTCAATACGGGGAAAGCATCAATCAGGGTTTTTATCAAGGAAGAGAAGCATTTCGCAATTAGTGACCTGTACATAACAAGAGTAATGTTCCATGGAGCATAATCTGCATCCACGAAGTATGAACTGAGTTACCGCCAGTGTGACATCACCTTCATGCGTGACTCGTTTGATGTTATTATGTTTGAACGAAGAAACGATAGTTATGTAACCATAGGCCAAGTTTCGTAGGTGATCAGCCATAAATAACCAGGGCAATATTGCATAGGAGCAGGAAACAAAACAACCTGGCCCTAAGAACCTTTCCATCACTGGAGGCAAATAAAATGGACCACAGCATTGGCGCGCGATTCTTGCCAAGGGTCAAGGTATACAGACTCAATTATTTGATCGTGGGCGCACCCTGCTATGAGCGTGCGTCGTCTCAAATTCAGTCTTGGCTTTCGGATTCCGGCGACGCTAACTAATTCCCTGGAAGTAAAGATGTCTTTCAAGCATATGAGTGGAGAAATTGAGACGGCTTGGACCACTTCTGCCTAACCAGAGTGGACTTGCCAAGGAGATATGATTAATTTAAAGGAACCAACAGGGATTCATGGAACATTGTTGACAGAATAAATATAACGTACCCGCGTCATGCTCAGCCCTCCAGCTGAACTCACATACAGCGTTACCAATACGAGACACCTGATCGACTCGACAAACAGAACAATGGACCCCAATTTAGACCTCTATAGGAGCATCTCGCATCTTCCTTTTTCGGAGCGCCGGAAACGCGTTCAACATCTTTCGAAGGAAGAACGCAACAGAGTCAGGATCATCGTTGAAAGAGAGGAGGATGTTCGAAAGCTAGAAGAAGACATCGCTGGCAGAAACCTCGTTGAAGTCGCCCTGGCTGATCCGTCTGAGATGCACACCCGATTGAAGCTGACCCTACTTGGCCGAACTATCCACTCTAGGGACGAAGATAGTATGGTGAAACGCATCACTAGCAATGTCGCAAATTCTGGTTGGACCTTGATTAGGAGAATTGCGGAATTTGATCATCGTACTACTGTCCTTTCCTTGGATGCCTGGAAGTTGGTCTATTGCGACTTGTATTGTATCGACGGGTGCGATGCTACACTACAGCAAATTTACGAAGCATGCCTTCGAGAAGAGGATCTCCAAACCCCTGCCGCTAGAGCTAGGGAGCTAGTGCGCGATACGGATCTAAAGAAGGCTCGAAGAAATGCCAGATGGATGATTGCCGCTCTCGAACGTCCCTCGACGGACGAGGACCCACCACGACCGAATCAAGAATTTGAGCAATCCATGAGAGATTCTCTTAGAAACTCGCCTTTTCCAGAAGTCGTAGCATACCTACCAGAATATGAGAACTGGATAGAGAAAGAAAAAGAGAGGTGGAAAAAAGACAAACCCAAGAGACATGTGGAAAGACTCTGGAAGCAAGTATCTCCCGCACCGCCCGCTTGGATGCAGAAGGTTCTTGATGCTCAAAAACCATTCGGCTTTATCTACTACGTATCCAGGGAAGCCTATCAAAAGCATGGGCACCACTGGAAGTCAGAGTGGCTTCGCATTGGTAATACCTGTTCGCCATTGGGTGTACGCTGGTGTGGTATCCATACTCAGGGAGAGAACAACTGGTATACAGTGCATGGTCTAGAGGCCGAGAATTGGCCTGTTTTCTCCCCCGATGAGTCTTTGGCGGAGGACGATGATCTGAGAAAGTAAATTGCGTCACGACACAGAGAAGAGTAAATATGCTGACTACTTTCTAGACATTTTAAGGAGTACAGTGAGAAAAACAAGTCTGACACGAAAGAGGACAGGAAGATGATGCACATGATCAGGAAGAAGAAGAAACACCGTAGAGTACAGGAGTATAGCGATATCCTCTCTCCTGGATTTCTTCGTAACACCTTTATTGTGATTCCCATCGAGCTGGTTGATGGTAATCGCAGTATCGAAGAAGGTGACTGTCTTGATCCTTGCTGGGTCTGGGCATATGATGCAGACTGGGACAGTTCACAGGGCGAAACTATCTGCAACGGGGAAAGGTATCAAGGACGTGTTAAAGTGGCCAAATGGTCACTCAACTCATGGTTCTACGGTGCTCGCTGGGAGGGTGTCAGTCTTCGGGATATGTGGCTTAAGGCACAGGAGCACCCGGAAAAGATGTGGATCTGTTATACAAAGGAGCTGGAAGAGTGGGATCATGAGCCTTATGTGTGAGGGGAAGGCTTTCAAGTGACCTTTATATAGCTGTATTTCAGAACACATACATCATTGTATCCGGATGTGTACACTGAGACTTGTGCAATGGGATCACCAGAGAGCGAAGGAAGCTTCCACCGTCGACCTAGTCTTGCTGCAGATTCAGTGCTCATATTAAAGAAAAGAACACGCTCGTCAATCTTCGACAATGGCAATGGCTTACAGCATGTCTCTTTCCGCCTAAAGGATGATTGGGGCATCCTGTCCTATATGAGGTGCACAAAACAGTCGCCATCATGGAGGGGAGACATTATAACCTTTCATTATACTATTGTAATCTCTCTCACTATTAACTCATTCCTAACAAAGTCCTTCTTTCTTGCTCTCATAAACTGGCCTACTCTCCTATAAGAGCCTTCAACTGTCTCTAAGAGAAGAACGCCAGAAACACTTTTTGGATCTCCACGCTCGGAGGATACAGCAAGACAAAAAACAAGCATAGGCTCAGTGAATTGAGACTCGTCACAAGTTGCAACAGTGTTGTTGTTCCACGTGCCGTGCAGAGTCTCATCATCTGGATCAACGTCAGGGTTCTGTGTAACAAAGTCTTCAATGTGTTGTCTGTAGGCATCTTGGCAAGAGTGTATACTGTTGCGGCTGTCTGAGGCGGAGAGCAACACAAGATTCGATGTTTGCGGATAGACCCAGGTTCTCCTTACAGGCCCCCTCAACTTCAGATATCCAGACATGATTTCTCCAAAAGGGTTTTCCTCAATCTTGGGTTTCACAACACACTCCATTATCTGACAAATAGTGATAGGATAGTGTACAGGAGCAAATATATCGTTAAAGCAGATGACTCCACCTTCAATGCTAGCCCACGACCACGAAGGCACGCGGTATGCTTTGGGTTGATATGAAGGAAGCTCAAGTCCAGGGAGGCTTTCATGTTCGTGTTCAACATACCAAGTAAGTTGCAGCGCAAACTTGTACGTCCACAATCCAGCATGATAGATTGGACCAAGAGCAGAGCTAAACGATGGAAGAGATGCAACGCCAGCAATTGCGTTCAGCTTGTCGCTTTCAAGACTAGCAAGACGAAGGGAATAGACCGTTACAAGCCTGCACCAAGAGGTCAGAGCATCATACTTGCAGGCTCTTGCCTCTTCTTCATCTAGCAAGAGTTTGTCGAGGTTGAGGGTATAGGATCTTTCCCAGCTGCCACTATACGGGTAGTGGAAAGAGTCGCCAAAGGTTCGTGTACCGTCTTTACAAGTCCATAGCATTGTGTGACTGGTGAATGTGACGGATCGTTGAGCGAGCAATTGTTCCTGCAGCGTCCAGGCTCTTTTTGCTAGTGGCTCAGAGCGTTCGTCGTAAGATGCAGTGCTGAGCTTGCCGAAAGAGAACGAACCAAACAGATCAGATTTCATGCGGAATGGTATTACGAAAACGTCCGTTGGGCGGGGCCGATCTTGTAAAAACCCTTCAGCGACGGCCTTTCCAGAGGCTGCGACGATGGTCAACGCTGAACAAGCGTATATATCCTTCATGGAGGAGATCTCTCCATTCTTGTCATCATCAGAGTCCTGAATAATACAGAGAGCATCGATCCATAAATATGGAATAGATAGTTTGCGAGTTATAGTGATAGCCTCTTGAATTGTGAGAGGCAATGTGCTCATATTGAGAGCTTTACTGCATTGGGCATAATTGGAAGTATTAAGGGTCTCGAAGGATACTTTGCCCCAACAGTAGGATAAGGTTGTATATGTTCCTCTTTGACCACCAGATTCAACAACACGAGGCTCTTCCTGGTCTATAGGACTGACTTCGATAACTCTGGTAGGAAGTAGAGCGTTTGTGTAGGAGGTGGAGCAGCCCTTGTGACCTTTGCAATCATCGAGCCATGTCTGGATTTGATCACAAGCGGCATCACTGCCTACGTCCACTCGCAACAGACGTGCAGTCACGTACTCAGATGCTTTATCCTCGCTTGTCGTAAATGCATAAAGAGACTCCATCCCAATGTTTACCTCTTCTTCTCCTAGCAAATAATAGACGCGGACAAAGAATACATTGCGGCCAGATGGTGTAGCATGATAGCTCTCTCGGGAAGGAAGTAGTACGGTTTTAACCTGCGTTTCCCCAGGTTGTGAACGATCAAGGAAGGTCGCGATAAAGCTACACCAATTGCAACGTGATGAAGCTGTTCTGATTTCGTCAACAGTGTGGATACCGATTGTTTTGGGTATGGAATAGTGGTCATCTTCGGCAGTACATGTTCTTTCGAAAGCCTCAGTGTTGAAGAAATCAAGCCAACATTTGGGGCAGACCAGGCGTTGCGGTTCCATGTTAAGTCAACTTTGGTGAAACGTGGTTGGAAAGGCGGGGTAATCGAGCCTCAAAATGGGGTCCCGCTACTGAACCGATCTGGATAACTTGGCTTCAACCACAAATAGCAGACCGCTTTACCCCTGTCACGCAACCCTATAGGCCCACCATCCTAATACAAGAGCCTACTGACACATGGCACCCAAGGCACATGCGGCTGCAAAACACCAATAGACTGGCGACAATGGATTTAATGGTCATGGAGTTAAAGGTCCTAATGTAAAAGCCTTAGGACTGACGTTGGAATTTAAGAAGCCACTATCTACTTGAGAAATGAAATCTCTGGTTGAGCAGAGACGAGAATGATCTAATGGCGACATGATTGAGCACAAGCCGTCTTTCAATAAAGATCGACATTTTCCAAGCGCAACTACCTTCACTCCCCTGCGCAACCGATGTCAAAGACCTGAGCGATCGCAGCACCCACTCCAGGTATAGCCGAAAGAACATCCTTGAGATTATCCTTCACAAAACCTTTACAGTCCCATCCAGCAGTATCCCGACATTGCAAGTTGATGTTATACGACAGCTCAGCCGTGCTAGCACCACTGGCCAGGTTCAGCACGATCTGCCGAAAGTTGAGTACACTGGTGATTTCTGAAATTCAAACTCCAATCTTGTACGATGAAGAATGGTAGGCAAGTGTCCGAGCAACTATTCTGTAAGGCCTAGGCTACAAAAATAGAGTAGCTTAAATGCTGGCTTAGATTTGCCTAAGATCATCAGGTTATTTCATCTCTTATGTTCTCAGCGGCCAAACCTTCTGACACCCTGAGCGATGGGAACCCAGATAATGATCATCTGTCTTCTAGATGTCCCACCTCAAAAGCAAAGGCCAATATAGATTGGTTGGTGTGAAGGATGAACTGCCCAAGTGACTCATTGTATTGACGAAAACCTAGGCTGCCATTTTTCCAGACAACCATAGACAAGACTTATCCTCTTCTGTAATCCTCAACCCGAAACTCAAATATTCCACTTCCCGGCCTCTCCTCCACAGCCCGAATCCTCCTCCTCGTATCTCCTTCCCGATCCAAATCGATGCCTTTAGTCGTCTTCGCAATCGATGAAAATGTAATCTCTCTCAACTCATCCACGCCATCACGCGCCATAGCCACAAGGCCATACGCAACACCCACAACCCCGATCAGAAACGAGGCTACATACACTGTGATAAGAACACTCCTGTTGTAAAAGAAGTAACTCCCTGTCTTCATACGGACACAGGGATATTGTGTATCCGGTCCACCTGGTCCTCTACCCGAAAGTTCCTTGGGGTCAGAAGCCCATGCCACTGCGAGAAGTAAAGGATCAGAAAGGAGGGAAATAAGAAGGTCCTCGTAGAGCTTTTGTACTGCGTCTTCGAAGTTGGGAACAGGGAGGGTTTCCGGTCGGGCGACAAGCTTCGAAGTTGTGATGGGCGAATGAGCGATGGGACCCGGTAGTAGAATTGACCCTTCGAGCAAATCGCGGATTTTCTTACCCAGAGAGTGATATGCTGCTATCTTACGGTAGTATGGCCAATTGATTGGGAAGACGTAGTTCTCCTCTGGTTCAGCGTATTGTGGATCGAGAGTTCCATCGTCGGCTGAGTCGTTGATATATGTTGTGTTGATAACCTTCTGTAGATAATCTCGGCCTGTGACCTTGTAGGATTGCCGACCACCTGTGTAGTTCAGGTTGACAGTATAATTCGTTTCCCAATGCTCGCAAGCTGTGATGACAGGCGTGTAATCCGAAGACCAATTCTTCATACTGCGGTTCGTGGCATGCTGTTCATCAATGCTGTCCACTTCGACATACCCCATCCACAACACCGGTTCTGATCTGAATGCGCCCAGATTCTTGGGAAATGGTGGCTTAGGTACTGGTTTATTATTCTCATCGACTTCAATCTGATCGACCTTGTATTCTCCAATGCTTGCAACTGTGTAAAAGCTTGCATTGCCGTATGGTATCATCTGGGTGAGGTTGAAAGGCGTGGTGTAGTTCTTGAAGCTCTTCATCGTTGAGTTAGCCCCTTTGGCGAGTTGCTCGCACCTGTATGCTGGCCCGACAAATGAAATCGTCGT
This sequence comes from Fusarium sp. MBC 181, assembly GCA_030772735.1. NCBI lineage: Eukaryota > Fungi > Ascomycota > Sordariomycetes > Hypocreales > Nectriaceae > Fusarium > Fusarium sp. MBC 181. The sequence goes on along the minus strand of JAPHDB010000345.1, from coordinate 9,806 downwards.
GGAACAATCCCATCCTTTTCCACAAATCTCATCAGCCACTTCGTCTCGCTGGACCGGCTGTCCTCCAGCCAATACTCTCGAAGCAATCGAGTCCAGAGGCGAAGCAGCCTTGAGCCAGTAGTCGAAATGGTAAGGGGATTCTCTGTCTCTCATTACCTCGTTGAACATTGAGATAGAGATCCCTCGCATGGTCTCATTCCTTGCCCGTTTGTCATCATCCCAACTTTTCTTCGCATCATTGCTGAAGTTTAGAGTTCGAACATCCTGGCAGAACGTATGATCCCCTCGTGTGTCCGTCACCGTATTCAACGTCGCAGAAGTGAAAATCACCACAGCAGGTGACAACCAAATATATATCGCCAACACCATAGCAAATGCCGACTTCTTCCACGCCTCCCTGTTGAATAACTCAAAAGCATTATGCGCTGCACCGAAAAGTGAGTCAATAGCATGAACGGTGTAGCTCTTCCGGCTGACGGCTCGCCAGGCAACTTGCTGGTGCGCTGTCAAGACCGCAACAACGAAACTTGCTTTTGCAACAAAGGCAAGGAATTGGCCGAGACGTAACCACCATTGCTGATTCGTAGCTTCTCTACTGTGAAGATGAGAGTAAAGAATGTGATGGCCGATAGCTGCAGCTGCGCCAAAGACAAGACAGACAACCATGCACCATTTATTCTTTGCGATGCGGAACCATAATGGGTCTTTGGGTGGTGGCGGGGGAGGTTGATAGACACCAAGTCCATGTCCTGTTTCTGAGTTGAGTAAGTTCACGCGACTATTGTCTCTTCCACCCGAGGCATATGATCCGCGCAAGTCTGGACTCAACGGTTCAAGAGGGTGAATGCCAGGACGGGGAGAGTCAAAGTCTGACCGGGGTGAGAGGTACGAGCTTTGGTGGATGGTGGGCGTGTCGGCAGGTGTTGGCCCGATGTTGGGGTGAGGTCCAGAGTGAGGGTCGTTAATATGCTGGTATTCTGGTGACGACCTGAAGAATGACGTTGATGCTTGCCGCATCTTGTCGGTAGGTACCCGTCGGGGTCGAATATTATGCCTCAGGATGTAAGCATAAGCTCGAGAGTTGTAGCCGAGAAAGGCTAGTTCAATTCAGTAGTGTGGGTTCTCGATGGTCCTTAATCAACATTTAAGGTTGGCTGGCAATGTCCATGGTGATACAATCAAAACATGGCTGCGCCTGTTGCAGTTCAGTTTATTCATATTTTTCTCTTCTCAAGAAAAAATCCATGCTCTGGGCTCGAGGCTAAAAAGAAATGAGGGGGCTTTCCCATTGCGAACCCCTGAAGCTGACATGCTGACAATACGGAGCAGTTGAACTGTTTGAGGTCGAATCATTGGCTGGATTCCGTCTAGCAAGACTTGGCATTTCTATATTGGGGCTGAATCTCCTACGAGCCAGTAACAGTTTCAGAGTCGATCTTGAGGGTCCACTTGGCGGGAACTAATTTAATCAGCGATGGAGTCTACTGGGTCAAGAACGTGACTTAACCTATACTTGACTTTTTACATTGTACAAAACAGCTTCTCATCAGCTATTGCGTACGCTTGTCTTAGTAGTTAAGACACTTACTTTATAACTGGACTTTCTAACTATTCTCCCATTACCTCTTGTCTTTTTCGTATTGGCTGCTTCGAATCATTTGTATCCTTGAACTCACATCATGCACGCGTCCCAAAACCCAGTGGCCGTTCGAAAAGCATCATCCATCACAAGGTTCATGACCTGTTCTGTGCCGCTATTTTTCCGAGATACATAATAAGGCTGAAAGACGTTCTTTCATGAACAATCTAGGCTAAAATGCTTTGACCCTTCATCCAACCTTCACAGCAACAACCTTCGCTCCTTCAGTCACCGTCCCATTGATAGGTTTGAACAATCCACCACCGGTGGACACATAAAAGACATTCTTGTCCTTGCTTCCCCGTCCAAAGGCCAGCGAAGTCGAACCCGCAACAGTCAGCTTACTGACACTACCAACCACGATCTTTGCCTTGCCTGACTTGGTATCCACAAATACAACGGAGTTATCAGAGTTGCTCGTCGCATAGATATTCCCATGAGAATCAAACTCAAAGTCATCGAGAAAAGTTACGACGTGCGATAGGTCAGCGACAAGTTGAGGTTTGGATCCCTTGACGGGATAACCAGCTGCGGTTATAGCAGTTTTGTAGATCTTGACGGCGTTGGAATTTGACCAGTAGAGAGAGCCTTGGCGGATCCTAATGCCATTGATGCCGAATGCGTTTGGAGCTGGTGGAGCCATTTCTGGGAAGGTGAATGTTGTGTCATCGAATATGCCAGTTGATACGTCGAGACGGCCCACGAAACCTTTCACCGAATCCGAGACCAGCACAGCATTGGGTGCACCTGGGATGGCAACCACGCCATTGAGAAACGTGCTCTTCTTTGTCATGTCGCTGATCTTCCTAACCCTAACCCCTCGCTTCCCGTAGAACTCTACAGCAAAAGCCTTGAAAGTGCCAGGAATCAACTGACTGAGTCCAGTTGCATTGCTACCGACGACAACAAAAGTCTCAGGCTTGCCAGGACACGGAGGAAGTTCGGCGATTCCCAAAAGACCTTGGATGGAGGGAAATGTCGCCAGTTCTTTCAATTTGTTGCTGAGTGGTGGATAGGCGATTGTGTGAATTGATGCGGTGGGCCAGAGCTCAGTGACGAGCAAATCTCCATTGGAGCGAACAGCGATGTTCTCGAGCCATGTACCGAGGGAAAGTTGAGAAATTGTCTTTGCGGGGAGAGAATGAGAGAGGGCAAAGGCTGGGAGGGTGAGGATGGTTATCAGGTGATTGAACAGCATCGTGGTATCAGTCGCAGGTTCAGCTTCGAGTTTTAAAGGTGAAGAGACTTGTGACGCTTTCTTCCGCGGGAGGACAGCTATTTGAGCAACTCAGACTTAGAGCTTTACCATTCAGCCTGTTCATGTTACCACCAATAATGCAGTTCTCGTTTAGTAGTAATTCTAATTGGTCCTTTGAGAAACTAATATACAATAAAGAATTGAAGTCGGCCGACGATAAGGATTAGTGAGGTTGCTACATGATTACACACCCATTTAGTCAGCTTACCCTTGCTTTCGTCAGCCTCCACTCTATGATACGAAAATCAGTACACATGTATATCCTCCATCTATCTGAGGAAGACTTTCTGATACGTAATCAAGCATATCAAGGTACACCACAGTTCCTTGACCCAGCAGCACACCTATCTGTATAGTCCATGAAAAAGGTACCTTGCGAAAGTGTACAGTCGCTGTTGCCATCAAACACACCCCACAAAGTACACTGGGGATCGATTGAGCACGCGCGCGCACACAGCGGGACAGAATTGAATTGGGGGATCCTTCTGTATCCACTGACTGCCTCAGCGCTATAAGTGTTGATCTGACCATTACAAGGTTCAAGTTGCGGTTTGAAGAAGTCGGATGAGCAGCTTCGGGAACCAGCTAGTAGAATCCTGTCGCCTTGGGAGTTGCCTTGGGGCGTGAAGATATCTGCGAATTGACCCGTGAACTTATAGCAGGTTTGCGAGAGGCCTTCATACTGCCAGACGTTGCAGCGACCATCCTTCATACACAACTGCGCACAATCCTTTTCAAGCAAGACCTGTTGGACTGACTCAACCGGACTCGCGCTGATGGATCCGAACCCAATGTCATTTCCACAAGGATAATAGTCGCGTGGAGAACAGTTGCGTGACCCAATGAGGTTACTGTTTTCGTTGCCGGGACTGCCCATAGTATCGAATTGTTCCCGGTAGAGTTGGCAGACGCCGGCGGTTTGGAAGAACCATGTGTTGCATTGTTCGTCGGCGGAGCATGCTTCCCAACAACCGGCCTCGGATTGAGCGTCGGTGGAAGTGTAGCCTCGGATTTGGGCTGTGCCTCGGTATATCTGATTGTTGCATGGTATATCTGCGACAGCTGAAGTAGTGGCGGCAGACGTAGTTGTCTCAGTAATGGTTGAAATGAGATCAGTTGTTGTTGCAATTGTCGATTCGGATAGTGAAACAACGGTAGATGTGAACTCAATGGAGCCTGTTGTAGTAGACCCGGCAGTAATTGAAGATTCAGAGATGGTAACAGTTTTAGTCTCGGCGGTCAAATCGGAGCTGGACTGAATTGAGCTGCTGATCAAAGTGCTGAGCTCAGTGATAAAAGTCGACGTGATGCAACCAGATGCAGATAGTGCTGAGGTCGCCGAGGCTACAGCGCTGCTACCACTGGAAACGGTGATGGGTTTACAGGGTCCAGCATTGACACCAGTAATACCGAAACCCGCCAGACCAGCGACAATATTCCTTGAGTTAACCATGATTGCAAGATAAAAGGAGCGACGGCAATGGGAAGAAATGGATTCCAAGGAAAAGTATATGGCAATCTATTTATGCTGCTGGTTTAAATGAAGTGGCTTCTCACTAAGGTCTGGATCGGGTAGTGACAGGTCTTGACGCTAGCGCAGGGAACCAAGGAGTAATTAAAAAAAGAAAGCGGTGACGGTATTAGAAGCTATTGGTATAAACCTGATCATGCTTGGATAACCCAATAGCTGTTGCATCTCGCCAAGACAAAATTCCAGCCTCTCCATGTCACCATGTTGGATAGCAGATTGAAACTTGGCGTAAGACTCTGTGTAGATTACAGCCGTGATCTGAGTGCTTTGGCCATGCTGGCTCATAAATGCGCCGGGGAAGGTCAGTTGAATGAGGGGGGAAATCTAAACATGTAAGTGGTAGAAGTCCAAAGAGGAAAGTCAGGGAAGAATCATCACGAGACTCTTGAGCATGGATACTGTATGCAACACAAGGCTGTTGGCATGACGCAGAGGATGTTGATGAGTACTTACCAGCCGTCCACAGGAAGGCCCTTGCCGCAGACATCATCTTGACTTTATCTACCATGCGGAGACTTGCATCAGCGTATTGTTCCCGTCGCGAATACCATGTAGCTCTACGATTTAAGCTAAGGACGCAGCTAGATCCTATGTAGCCTAGTACTCTATTTGCCAACCAGTGGATCCACAAAAGGAGACAGCCATCGAGAGACTAAAGTGATCTATTGGTATTTATCAGGAGACTAGTAGATTTGATACCAGACCATCTCCACTGGCGTGCTGAAATGGAACGATATGTATATAGTCACTTGGTCTAGAACTGTTCTTGAGGGTGATTAACCTGCAAAGATCACGCTGTCAAGGTAAAACATAAAGTGTCAAGCTGTCTCTTAATCTCTTGTCCTGAGGTCTCAAGTCTACTCGCCCTAACTGGTTCAACATGCAGTATATCTCTGTATGGGGTCTTGTGGGCATCTCGGCTCTCGCTAGAGCCGGACCTTGCAAACCACCAAAAGGTCAGTAACCATTCTCGACTTTACTCCAGGCGGCTGAATTGACGTGCTTCTCAGTCGATGTCTGCTATCTGATCAGTGAGACACTTGGCGACGATGCTATCCCAGCCTGTTCTCAATACCTCGACATTCAGGCTGCAACCGTGACAAAGACCGTGACAACGACCCGCACGAACTTTGTAACTGTGGTACAAGCTCCGCCTACAGAGTCGACCACAATCGAGCTGTAAGCGCCCTTATCGTCCCTGCAATCTGTTTGATGATGTAGCTAATATGAGTCAAGGACTACCACCGACTTCATCACCAGCGAAGAGACACAATACTCGGCAGATCCAACCCAGACTCTCATCGAAACTGTCGTCGTACCGTCGCACACTATTTACATGGAGCAGGGCATAAAGAAACGTGGCTCAACTAACCCATTCCTTTCAGAGCTTGAAGGCAAGTATCAGAAATATGAGATCTCAGCAGCTTGCCATTGCGTCTACGATTCGCCTTCAGAGACCATTACTCAAACTTCGGAAGCAACTCAGGATGCCACTTCCATAGTGACAGAAGGTCCCGTTACTACCATTCTCGTCACCGAGACTGAATATGTAGCAGTCACTAAGCAAGTCGATGTCACTGTAAGTATGTCCCATAATTATGACAAGACGAGTCTGACATCAATCAAGGTCATGATGGCGCCCACAAATACCCGTACTGCTCTTGTTACCACTACTGTAAAGTTCGGTACTATAACAATTGGGTTTTCCTGCGATCAAACAGGCCGCTCACGTCCAGATGCTGATACATATAATTACTATTCCAACTACGATACTAACCAAGCTTGGTGTATCTCGGAATGTAAGGCTGACGCTGCTTGCTTTTCAACAGCTTTCTACACTGTTCATGACTTTCTTACTGGGGTTACAACTGGTACCTGTCGGTTTTATAATAAACCTGTTCTAGACGTCGCTATCCTGGGTGGTGGCAGCTTAACCTTTAATAGTAAGAGGTGCTAAAAATATTCAGTTTAAGAAAAGAAAGGCGACTACATAAGTAGAAACTGCAATTTACATCTTAAACTGCATTCTTTTAGCTCTTTATATTATACTAGAAGAAATACGTTACTTCGTATAGTCCTTGAAATCTGATTACTCCTTAGTTCGATACCCGGAGGTAAAGATGGACCAGATTGTATGCATAGTAGTTATGTTCAGAGGGTTAAATGCAGATCTTCAGCAAATATTGTCAGTGACTTTCGGCAGCCCACTGTTCGTTATGACTAATTACGAAAGTCAAAATCATGAAAAAGTTGTTGGCAATATGCAGCTTGAGCGGTCGAGTACTCGGTATACTTCTCCACTGATTGAAGAACGCTCTAGAGAGCATAATTGGAGGTGGCATGGGCCTCCTTAGAAGAACTCATAACATCCAAAGTGCCGCCTAAAAGGCACTCCTTAATGTCATGGGTAGTCACTGTGCAGCTAGGGCTTTTATAATGAAGGTCTTATGACTTATTGCTTTTAGATAAGTATTATAGTAGTCCTTTCCAGTATATGATCATTGAAGTGCAAGTGAAGAGATTGACCTGCATTGACATCTTCGTAGACGTCTTTAAAGATCTTCTGCTAGATTATTTCCTGACTTTGGGTTCCCGTCTTTTTATCTTCGTGGCGCTTCGCATTCAATTTCTTGACTAGCCCGAGCCATAGCACACGTCAGATGTAAAGGCGCAAGCGTCCTCTCTTCGTTCTCACAGCCTCTACAGCAAGTTGCAAACAACCCTCCACTTCCTATCTAGAGGAAAGTATGATGGTATGCTTAACGGGAGAGATGGTGTGGGTCAACCTTAGTAAGTGTAGTAATAGCAAGCGCAGATACGAGAGGATCGGACGAGGACAATGAAGATGGGCATGACGTATACAGTTGAAAGTATTGTTATAATTAATGGAAGTACAAAACAAAGGGATACACTGGTGAGAAAAGAGTATTCATCTGTTATGAGCCTGATTTGCTGGAGGCCATGGGGCAGAAGAGCTCAGTAATCGTTACCACTCGAATCTCGTGTAATCATCGGAGTCATGATCCTCGACAAGTGTAAATTGTACTGGAAGGAACACATCACCTATTTTCATTCACCTTGAGCACCTTTTAACTTCTCTTTCTCTTTCTTGAGAGCTGTTTGAAACATTCGGTACTTGGACGAACCCTCATCCTGATACCTTCTCTGGTTCTTTTGTTTCCGTTCCATGATCTCGTCCTGATACCTCTCAACGTCAACCCACTCTGAACTCGGACCTATTGTCTCATTCTCATTCCAACCAAGCTCACACATCTGGTCGACTATTCCCCATCCCCGACACGTGTCCTTGAAACGGTAGAACGTGGCTGCGTACTCAGCAGGGTCGGGCCTTGGACCGTAAGCCCGAGTTTCTCTTTGTTCAAGGGAAAGGATGAAGTCGATCGCTGTCTCGAATGTTGCTCGAATCGCCGAGTCTGATAGTATCTCCTTGTGGGGGATCGAGTCGAAGGTGATTGGTTGACTGAGCCCTTCTTGCACGCCTGTCAAGCATAGGATAACTGGGACTATTCCGATATCCTTTCCTTGAGTAGTGTAGTCTTTTGCAAGGACCACCATCGTTAAGGCTTGGAACATCGGTTGAAGAACAAAAAAGCGATGGTCATTGTAGACGCTCCCTAGGTACCACCAAGCCTTTCCAGTTCTACGGCGTTCCTGTTTTAGCCAAGCTACATCGCAAAGCACCCTGTGAGTGGACTGGGCATGGTGAACAAGCCCATGCGTAGATTCACTGGGAGAAACATGCGGGAGAGTAAGTGGTGATGCAATGTATTGGTCATACTCAATATCATTCCTGAAAGGACGATACCACTTCTCGTATAACCAGTTGTGGAGTGCAAGTCGAAAATGACGATCAAGGCCGCGGTCGTTCGGCACAATATAGATTGATGTGCTTTTGTTGGTCTGATTTAGTGAAAATTGTTGCCACATACGATTCACACCGATATGGTTTGTCTCGCGCACTGGGCAGTCTTGAAGAAGGCAGACTTTGTCATGACAAGTGACCATTTGTCTCCTCGCGCGTTTCCGGTGACCATTTTCCATCTGATCTCGGACCTCAATGGCAATCTCGTCTCGTGATAGCGGGGCTCGCTTGAGAAGGGCTTCACTTGCTATGGACATAGTTGAAGCAGAGGTGGTTCTTAAGAGGTAGAAGAAATCGAAATGTAGACGATCAAGTGGTGGAAGAAGGACAAAAAGACTGTGAGGTGTGGTCGTTATCGCGGTTGTTGCGGAGATGTAGTTGTTGTAGGGTGTTGATGTTGGTGGAAAGAAGAGAAAAAGAAACCTGGATAGAAAAAAAAAAAAAAAAAAGGCATTTTATAGCCAGCTTAAACCTTATATGAGGAGAAGCGAAAAGAAAAGTTTATGTATAGGTAAAGGAGTCATAAGGCGTGATGGAAAGTGTAAAAATCTGCAAACCTTATCTGATGGAAAGACTGCAGTGAAAGGCTGAAGGGAAGCAAACAAGAATGGGTATCTGATACTGCGGCCAAAGTCTTATTGCAGGGCAGGGCAAAAGAAAAATCATGTGTAAGCATTTGAGTAATGATGCATCAAGACAAAGCGTAAATTTGTTAAGAAACCTTATCTGGAGAGCAGGAAATTGACACTCTCCCGCACGAGACTATTCCGGGTGCTGTCCGAGCCCCTTGAGCGCTTGCGTAGGCAGCTAGATAGTGGTGAAGAAGGTAAGTCTTTATCGCCGGTTGCCATCGTGTTGGTAGGCGACTGCTTGGGTGATAGCTTGGGTGATAGCTTGGGTGATAGCTTGGGTGATAGCTTGGGTGATAGCTTGGGTGATAGCTTGGGTGATAGCTTGGGTGATAGCTTAGGTGATAGCTTAAATGATAACTTGGGTAATAATTTAGGTAATGACTTAAGTGATAGCTTGGGTAATAGCTTGGGTGATGGCTTGGGTGATAGCTTTGTATTATTGCCTTTAAGTGGTAAATTAGCCTTATATATAAATCTTAGAGATAAGCATTGTGTCGACTGGGCGTCCCTCCCTTTTAATTACATTTACCATTGTATGTCTGCTCGGCAAGACTTTTAATGGCTTTTCCGGTGGTTGTAGTATTGCTTACATTAAACGCGATTTACTCCTTCTTGGGATATCTGAACTAGCAGGTAATGGTGGGACTTAATGATAAGATAAGCATAGCTTTCCTTTAGATTAGGGTTGCAGAAGGTACAAGGCTTCATGCAGTTATCTTTCTATAAATAGAATTTCAACCAGCTAACACACTAGGGAACTAAGGAAGGTGCTATAGTTAAAGTCTATCCTTTTCCATCTTTATTACCCATTACCTATTACCTATCACCCATTACCCATTACCCATCACCCATCACCCATCACC
>JAPHDB010000337.1:0-56526 GCA_030772735.1 Fusarium sp. MBC 181 | reverse complement strand
TCGCTTATAAAACACGTTATACAATTCTATAAAGATTTAGTAGTTATTAGTGCTTCTATTGTACTATAGCTTAGATTGCTAGGATTGTATTATTTTATATACTATTATAGCTTTTACTTCTTTAAAGAAGGGATATAGATCGTGAGAATTAATAGAATGGAGATAGTTCTGTAGCTAGGAAAGGTCAATAACCCGTCAAGGTCACATAGTCACGTATCGTCTATGCTTAAAGGATTCACCTAGAAGAGCTGAGCGACCATTACTGCTGGGTCTATATCCGTATATTCGAGCGAAAAAATCATGATACGCTGACGTGAGCGCTAAATAAGGGGATTTAATCCTTCGGTGCGTCTACAGAGGGGAAACTAGCGAGTTAAATGCTGTAGATTCCCCACGAAGGATGCACTAACGATCCTACGCATGTCTGCTTATGGAGGCTTATAGCTCGCACTCGCATTATTGAATCCGAAAATTTACTGTGACGCAATCATTGACAGCGATAATGTACTTTCTGGAAAAAGATTAAAAGGATCCGCGTTCCTCGTACGATACTGCACTTTCAAACTTGTTTTATTCCAAAGAACTGTCATCATGGGTATCTACAAGCAGTTGCCACATGAGTTACGAGAAGTCGATGTTATCATCGCTGGAGGTGAGTCCTAACTGGCATAAAAAAACCATCAGAATACAGGTTACAGTGTTACAGAGCTGAAGTTTTAATAGGTGGCACGACTGCCTGTGTCATTGCCTCACGTCTATCCGACGCAGACCCTGAACTCTCCATCCTTGTCCTAGAATCCGGTCCCGACAATTACAATGAACCGGGCATTGTCCACCCTGGCTTGTTCCTTGGAAACCTTCTCCCCACCAGCAAAAACAACAGTTTTCACATGGCCAAAGCGTCCGAGGATATTGCTGAACGGCCGCTGCCAGTGCCCGCTGGAAGAGTCCTCGGCGGCGGTTCAAGTATAAATACCATGGCATACGCTCGAGGCCAGGTCTCGGATTATGACAGCTGGGACACTCCCGGCTGGTCCACTGATGAGCTCCGGCCATATTTGAACAAGGTACCTCATAAACTTGACAACTCATACAAGACTCGAGCTAATGCGTCAAGTTCGAAACATACCACGGCGACGGCGTAGAAGAGCATCATGGCACCAACGGTCCAATCCAAGTATCTGAAGGTTCGCACAGATACACTAAAGCTCTGGATGACTTTCTGAACACCACCGAAGGACTGGGCTGGAGTCAAAACAAAGATCTTCAAAGTACTCAACCGGGTCCCATCAATGGTGTACAAAAGTCTTTGCGCTATGTTTCTCAAGACGGAAAGCGCCAAGATGCTGCTCATTGCTATCTCCATCCGAGACTGCGCGACGGAAAGCATCCGAATTTACATGTGGTAGTCGAAACCGAAGTTGTGCGCGTCCTCTTTGAAGAGCAGACTGCCGTCGGAGTTATTTGCCAGCCAAACCCTGAGTTCTCTTCTGGGCAAACCACAACTGTCAAGGCTAGAAAGCTAGTCATTGTCTCCTGCGGAGCGTTCGGCTCTCCGACTTTGCTTGAGAGATCTGGTGTTGGTCAGGCCGCCTTACTTGACCAGTTCGGCATACCTCTGGTAGAAGATCTTCCCGGCGTTGGAAGTGGCTACGAAGATCACCAAGCTATGAACTATGCTTACAGGACCAGCCTTGAGCCCGAGGAAACCAGCGACGCGGTTGTCTTTGGCTACTCTGATCCCCAGAAGCTGATAGCAGAGAACGCACCTGTTCTGGGTCACAACGGTCAAGAGGCAGGCCTCAAGATCCGCCCTACTGATGAAGAGGTGTCAGATCTGGGACCAGAGTTCCAGAAGGCTTGGGACCTTCATTTCAAAGACAAACTTGACAAGCCACTTGCTTTGATGGCTTTCATTACCTGGTGGGTGAACCAACCTAGCGCTTTGCGATACACACTAACTTTTGGCTCCGTGTAGCTTCCCTGGATACGATCCTAATATGCAGCGAGAACAATACCTCGGCATGTCTGTCTTTACTTCTTACCCCTTTTCACGTGGGCATGTGCACATTGGGGGCAAATCCCCTTCTGATCCCGTTGACTTCGACGCTGGATTCTTGGCGGATGTAGACTCAATAGACGTCAAGAAGCATATTTGGGGCTATAAGAAACAGAGGGAAGTCATGCGGCGAATGGATTGTTACAGAGGCGAGTTTGCGTCATGGCACCCACCCTTTCCAGCGACGTCCGAAGCAGCATGTGTCGAGGTGACTGAACCATTGGGAAAGAACAGTCGTCCAATCCGGTACACCAGTGAAGACGATGCTATCATTGAACAATTTGTTCGAGAGAAGGTGGGTTCTTTGTGGCATAGCATGGGAACGTGCAAGATGGCCCCCAGGGAGAAGAATGGAGTTGTTGATGAAACGCTTGAGGTTTATGGATTGAAGAGGCTGAAGATTGCTGATATGAGTATCGCGCCTGGTAATGTCGGTGCTAACACGGCCAGTACGGCGTTTGCGATTGGCGAAAAGGCGGCTGATTTGTTTATTGGTGAACTTGGACTGCGTTGAGTGTAACGGAAAAGCGTCACGAGTAGGAGGATGTCATATCCTGGAGCTACAATTTACATTCCCGCATATTCTTCTGCCTAAGCTAAGCAAGGGTTATCTTCCTTCCGACGCCTGTAACCATCATCGATGGGAGCTTGTAACTCTTGGTCTGGTCGCATCACGCAGTTTCGAACTAAAAAAACTTGAGAGACGAATTAATTTGGACACCTTATGCTATCTTAGACTGGTACTTTGGTCACTTTATTTTTGGCGCCCTAAGGCTTAGAGGACAATCTTTCTGTTGCCTAATTATCTCTTGACACGGGCGCAATCTTGACTGGACCTTCCCCTTGCTTTCATGGAGTTGCCAGACTCTGCTGAGAACTCCGACAATGGGCGTCTGGCACCAGAGGAGGAGAACGAGGAGGAGATTCCAGACTCACAAGAGGACTCAGACAATGAGGTGTTTGCAGAGTTTGGCTAAGATTAATGGGAGTTGGTAGTTAAGTAATTGGGGGGTGTTAATGGAACTCTGCTGGAAGTCTACTGGAAGCCTTAAAGTTGAAGAAAGTAAATGCCAGTGTTGAGTGAAATGAGAAGACAGCCGTGGACAAACCCAAAATCTGAAAATGAACTTTTGCCTTTTGCGATGCGGAACAGAATTCAGATTCTGGATAGTGGGCCAGAAAACCTGAATTTTTGTGACGAACTTGCCTTCTGTAATAAGATAACCTTTGGCATGTAGAACGCTCTAAACTCAATTTAATCATCATTATTGCATTCTTCATATCAATTTCTATTGAATTCACCTTTCTCCGACCGTAAAAGCTTTCTCCCAGTTGGAGTTGAGTTGGGTTGGAATTGACTCCCTTCTCACGATAGCCTCATTTGTGGGGTCGGTGCCACTACACCAGGGATGATGCTTCAACTTCAACACATTCACAAGAAGATGTTGTCACTTTTGGAGTCTAGTAGACAATCCCAAACAAGTTCTTCCAGAGTTCCAGAGTTCCAGAGTTCCAGATGTCCAGTTCTAGAGTTCTAGAGTTCCAAAGCTAGTTCCGTACAACTTTATCATTTCGACTGTCGATATCTCAGTGCGTCTGTGTTGCACCTTTCAGTGTTCAATCGATGAATGTCACAAAGAAGATGAAAGCAAGACAGGCAAGCATTTGCTCGAGTTCCTGATGCAAGTTCTTCTCCAGAGAGGCAGGCGTTTCAAGTCATCTAAGCTTTTTGAATGTCACGTCTCTCATCGCGTAGAGGTTAAATCAAGGCAATGTCATGTCAACCAAGATCATATCCGTCCCATTCCTCTAAGATGTTTTGGTAACTTGCCAGGAAATCATTTACGTGATCCAGGAGCTGGTCTCTTATCCTACGGATAAAGCAGCACAATGTCTACTATCTTAATGTCTTAGGTACTACTTTATTACTTTAACAATAGATGTTTCCAACGGTAACCCTACACAAGTTTGTCTACAGTGACTGTAACGCAATACCGGATAGCCAATTGACTTTGTTCTGCTTCCCAATGACAAGATATCTATCCCTCCGTCTTCCCCGTTCTCAGAAGTATACTCCCACAATGGAACCATCTCATGTTGTATCACCAGCTCATCCATAAATGCAGGTGGATAAAGTTCCCCTGCAACCTTCAGTCTCGACATCGTTGCCATGAGAAAGGTACTCCGGCCGAGCAAGCCAGTACACCAACGCCGGCGTCTTACCTCACTGTCCCCATCATCGTTTATTGAACAGCGTAAAGAACTGCAAAGTTGAGACAAGTGCCGAATATTTTCCAAGGACAACAAAGCTTTTGAGAACTCCAACGAATCCAAGGTCCTAGTTTCCTGCACTGTTGCAACGAGTTTGGATATTGTTATTATCCAGACGTTACTTATGAGATAAAGCATTCTTCAACATGGACAGAAACTTAACTCCCGTTGATATCATGCTGACCTCCCACTACTGTACATAGTAACTAATGCTAAGAACAACTGAGTTGCCATCAATCTCTTCAGTAGGAATAACAACAATATCGTTTCTTCAGTAGAACTACGGACAATGTAGTTTCTTTAGAGCCGATCTAAAGACAATTTCATTCAGGCTGGTCAGATGCTGCTAGTCTCAACTAACTTGACTGATTCTCAACCGGAGTTTTAACAATTCCATGGAATTCCGATTTGAGCTGACAGTGTTGGCAAACTTGGGAATCCTAACATCCGTTCTTTAGAGGAGGCAGACTGTATCATCATGTCGTGTAAGGTCCTGCATATTAGATTTAACTAACAGGACAATGAATCCGCAAATTGGCGGCGTCTACCAGGTCTCAATCCTTTCCAATCTTGCATATTTGTTCTAGCGTATGACATGTAAAAACCAGTCAAGAGCCGTAAATCGTTCACGCCCAGCACTACTGTCGCTATAGCATCAGGCCTTGAAATGGTTGACCAGGAATTCCAGCTTGCCATTCATAACTCTGTTCCTGAGAAGAAAGCCCTCAGAAGAACATCTCTACGTTTAGTTGTATGAAGTGCTGATCTCCCATCCCCTGAGCTCTACGCCGCTTTAGACTTGCTTGTAGATCAGACCTGGAAGTGCCATTCTCAGAGTTCATTAATATTGGCTTTCGCTGCCTTCTTTGTCTAGGAAGTAGACAGTCTCAATATCATGTCGCCTCCACGTCAGCACTGTATCTACTGATCCAGTTTGAAACACGGGAGGCTGCTCAAGAAGGTGGCTTCATGTTGAAGCTGCGTTTGAAGTTTCAGTTCGCTATCACCAGACGCAATGGTATGAGTCTGGTTCTTTTACCTGATTCAAGCCATACCGTAATTTTCAGGGCGGCTTACGTATACAAGCAGAACGACTGATCAGGAGGTGGCATTTTCCTGTCGAACCATTCAGACTGTACATGCTCTACGACAAACCGTAGCACTCTTACCATATCCCGCGTTTCAGGTGAGCAGAATGGTCAATGGACGACCGGAGCGTAGCTGCCCAGTATGTATGTTTAAGTGCTCATTAGAGTAGATTATTATGCATGTACCTTGGATCAAACTGATGATCCTCACTCAACTGTTAGGTGCATTCATTCATGGCTGTATCAAACCTCGCGTAATCTAGCGAATGATTTAGGATCGCGGAATCTTGAAGTTCATGTCAAGTTTAGCGGCGGCCATCCTGACCGTCCTGGGGGTAACGTTCATTAGTCCTAAACGACCGACGATGGTGTTTCTAATCCTTGTGAGCCAACCATTTGCCGCCCGACCTATGCCAAGCAACCCAGTTACAGGGTCATTTTCAGCCTTCATGCAGCTAAATAAATGAATGCCGAACATAAGGATGGAATTCAAGAAATACGATTTTCTCTTTTCGTTCGGCGGTTAAAGAATGTTTGTGAGTGGGTATCATGATGTGATAGATGCACTTCATGAATCAAGCTCAGTTGAGGCACTACTCGAGTCTCGCTGATCGACTACCTGACTGCAGTTTACAGGGAGGGAGCAAAAATATTGTAGTCCGAAAAGGTGTGAAGTATTCGTGTCATCGCGAGAGTTGAATGAAACAACGTATTTCTTTTTTGTCAATGTGGCTTCATGTGATACACAAACCTCAACACCAACTTACACGTCTCGATGATAGGAACAAAATCAGGCTCGCGGCCTCTTATAGCGGCCACCACCAAACATGTTCACACTCTTGATTAGCCAAGGCAGACTGGCCGACTTGCAAGTGCATGATATGATAAGACTTACACCCGAAGCTGAGCCAAAGCCCTCACCACTAAATATTTAAATCACCACGTCGTCCCAGTCTCTTCGTACATTCCTACTTACAGATACAATCCACTCTTCTCGACTCATCAAGTCAGAGGCCCTTCTGAAAGTAATGGAAGCTTGTTACCCCCATCAGTCAAACATGACAGCCCAATTCCCTCTTACCTATCCCCCAACCTGCCCGCAATGCGACCAGCTTGCTACTCGCGCTAGAGTAAGTGCGGGAAGGCGCAACAACAGCGCCAATCGTCCATATTACTACTGTCAATCCGGTCACAAGCGACAGTTTGTCACCTGGGATGACATGGAGGGCATATCGTCCCACAATCCCCGATGCCGATGTGGCTACCACAGTCGAAGAAACCAAGGCAATGGACCTATTCCAAGTGAATGGTTTGCTTGTGCTTCCAAGACATGCTCCTTCAGTCAGAGTATCGACACAGACGATGAGCCTGTCTATTCCCAGAGCCCTCAGAGGTCTCAGGGAAGCACCATGTCTTCCACAGCCGCTGCGTAAGTCTGTTATCATAAGCATTGGACTTGACAAGCTAATAATAGCTAGCTCGAGCTATCACGACCCTGACAGAAACAGTTCACCATCAGTGGAGGATGTCAAACTTCATGAGATTATTCAAGACATGAGCATCAAGGTTGAGCGTATGGAAAACACTATTGCTACTCAGCGCTCTGCAGCTGCAAGTTCGGTGAACGTTGATTGTTCCGTTCACGGTAGTGGTCGTTCATCCTTTTTCCGCCGCCGCCGCTGCATCTGTGCATTTTAGCTCTGGTCCTTATCTTCTACGTCGTCGCCCTTTCCTTCCTGCTGTATTTCTTGCCCCCCCCTCCTGTCCAACGCTGTTAAAGCTGTACATTCCCTACTTAGTTTACTCTTGTTAGTTTTAGTATCATTGACTATTCGAATTTGAAATTTTCGAAAGTAAGTCTGTGTGTGAATGACATCTGAGTAATAGTGCGTAGGGGACTTTGACTTCGTCGACTTTTGATGGACTGTAGTGCCGATCATCTCATATCTTCGAAAGTTCGGCCGATAGCTAGGAGCTGAGGTACTAATATCTCACAGTCAAAGCCTATATCCGACTCCGACATTCGTTTGCGAGCAATCTCTAGCCTCTCATCTCCCCATGGCTTCCCCTGTGTATAACCTGAATCTGAATTGCACCTTGCAGATAGTCTCTCGTAGTGACGTCGAAGCCTCTCAGATGAGGATCGAGTCATGCTTGGAGATGGAATAACTAACATCTCTTGCTCAACAATGTCAAGAGCATCGTGAAGAAAAGGAGAGCAGTCCTGGTGCTGACGGAGTCTTAGAACCCACTGAGTTCGTTAGCATATTTCTTTAAGTTCTAGATAGTCTTGCCTACCTCTGTTACCTCTGGCTTTACTTGTACCACATATGCTCCTTCGTTCTTTCCAGTTTTAAAAGTGAAAAAGGTATTCGTACGTGCACCGTTTATAAACAAGGTAGTTCTCCTCGTTTCGAACTCTTCGAGATACTCGTTTCCTCCTAAGAACCACGTGATTAAGTCAAGGAATAAGCAGCCGAGAGTCCAGATATCGTAAGCCCTTGAGATAGTCCCGCCCTTGATGTCACACTCTGGAGGGCGGTATCCAGAAAGCATTACATTACAGTTCTCACTTCTAAGATCTAAAGCTCCAGGGTTACAGATAGTAAGAACTATGCAATTCTGATCTCCTAAGCGCTTGTAACAGAGGATAGTATTGCGGTTGATGTTACCGTGTCTCACAAAGTGGTGTTTTGGGTCCAGAGCTAGATGCTTTGGGTTGTGGAGAGTATCGACAGCACCTATGAGTCCGGAAAGCTGTTCCGAGATCCAGCAAGATGCATCTGTACCTCGTGGGGGGCTAGAGGTGTCCAAGTAGTAATCAAGGTCGCAGTATGGAGATGGGAAGATAAACCCCCATCTGCTCCCCTGGGTAAAAATGCTTAAAGCCGTTACCAGATGCGGGTGTGTGTGTCCAGGAACAAAGCGAGGCATTTCCGTTCTCATTTGGTCATCTTTGCTATCGTCAGCTGTTGCGCGGTGAACTTCCTTGAATTCAAATTCTGTGCAATGTATATTTTGCTTCGTTGTTTGTGTTAGCTTCCTGAACTCGGTATGTTGTTCATGGGTTGAAGGCTCTTACACTGGCCAGAGGGCTTCGATAAGAATGAGCAGTTGGGTGAATCTCAACCCGAAAGGCGGCTCGATAGTTCCCCTCTAGGCTCCCCTTGATTACGGAACCCGGTGAAGTGCGCCAGGGTTTCCTTGTTGATAGCCTAAAGTGAAACTGGTTCGGAGCAAGATCCTTGCTTGGACCAAGATCTGGCGTATTGACCATCCATTGGTACGCCTGAAAATGTTCCATTTCGATTTCTCGCCAATCGTGAAAACATCTAAATTGTCTTTTCGGTTCTGCCATCTGGAACACCCTGTCATTCCTAATGATGATAGGTAAACACTCATCGCAAAGCCTTTCGTCAATAAACTCGCCAATATCATATGTACGTTGGATAAGGAGTAAGATGGCAAAGATCTTCAAGTATGTACCGGATGAACTGTTTTTCGTTGTGGGATATATGTGGTTGACGAAGGTATCAACTTGTTGACTCTCGAATTGACGGCTCAGTTGGGCTTTGATCCGTGACCTCGTCAATATGTGCCTGAGCAGTTTATCAGTCCAAAAAGAGCCGTCTACACCCTCCTTAATTTTGTACTTTCGTAGCAAGAAGGAAAGGTCAGCTTCAGAGTCGACAACTGGTACAAGACCGTCACCCTCATACGTATAGTATTGGCGTTCAAGGTCCGGTGTATGCGAAGCTTCAACATTGATACTGGAGGTAGAGACTGGCGTCTCAGATCTTCCCGGGACCGAGAAGGGACTTTCAATAGCTTCATTTCCCAGTCTAACTTGTCTAAGTTGACTCAGTTCTGCGGCTGAAAGGTATGGCTGGCCTGGCCCGTGTTCGGAAAGAAGATCCAAACCCAAGTATTGTGGGGCAAGAGACGAGAGTAATGAATGGTCGCTCAATTCACTAACAGACACCGATGTCTCTTCAGTGTGGTGAGGTATCTCGGAGCTTTCAAGGACCAGCAAGGGATCTTCCATAACTTCATTCTGAAGCTTGGTTTGTTCCAGTCGACTCAGCTCTGCGTCTGAAAAGTAAGGCTGGTTTGATTCGTCTTCGGAAAGAAGATCTAGAGTCACCTCTACTCGGGCAAGAGACGAGCACATTGCATCGTTGCTGAATTGGCTGCCAGATGTTGATGTCTCCTCCGGGTCGTGACTACCCATTGCCTTTCCAAGGCGCATTGAGAGGACCATCAGATACTGTAGATGATCGGCAACATGTAATTCCATCCTGAAAGAAGCTGGCGTCAGCCATGCCGAATCATGAATATCATCCAATTGTCGCTCTGAGTCATCCTCAAACCTAACCCGACCCTTACCACCTGCTTGAGGCGTCTGTGTGGGCCCTGTTGTCTCAGATGCGATTATGTCGCTCTTAACAGATGGCCTTTCACCTGGCACATAGGCCTCCGGAGCCAACCAGCATAAGGGACATATATCGGAAAGTTTTGCTCCAGAACTCGAAAACACCTCATTGACAGAACTAATGAGTCTTGGGTTTTCACTAAACACTTCCGAAGGATGAAGAGTTGATTTGTGCCTTTCTGACTCCCACTT
The DNA here is from genome assembly GCA_030772735.1 of Fusarium sp. MBC 181. NCBI lineage: Eukaryota > Fungi > Ascomycota > Sordariomycetes > Hypocreales > Nectriaceae > Fusarium > Fusarium sp. MBC 181. The sequence continues at coordinate 46,484 of JAPHDB010000337.1, read as the reverse complement.
CGATGAAAACACGTAAATCGAATGTTGCTGTGGCTGTCTCTTGTCGGCGCTTGGACTCTCCTCACCATGGTCATCGCAAACCCACATGGGTTGCCCGTAGAAGGATTCCAGCCAAGACGGAGAATGTCTCGATCTCATGTGATTGAAAAGCTCTCTTCTGGAAGAAAAGCTCGGGCGTGACTGTTTACACTCCTGTGAAAGACAAGGCCATGGTTTGAGATCATGCCTGTAGTGCATCCTTGGTATGGAAAATCAGCTGGGACCTTTTAGGCTGTTTGGTAGACTAACCTTCCAGAAGTTGACCAGCCCTCATCGTCTAGTATTGATCCATCCAACATATCCCCACACCATTCACATTCCACTTCAGTGTCAGTACCTTGAAACTGTGGCAGCGGAGGCTCATGGAGTCCAGTATCGGCCTTGTAAACTGATAGAGATCGGATTGACCTTGGAGTCGCACTAGGCACCAGCTTTCTTCGAAGGTCAGTGGTATCAATCGATGATAAAGGGTTAGCCTGTGCCTCTTGGTCCATGATCTCCATATGCTGTGTTTTGGGCTCCTGATACGTCATATACTTGGACTCCATATTCTCAATTGGCTGTTTCCCTTTGTCGAGATCTTTGAGTTCGTCAACTTGTCGAATCACGGGCCAGGACCAGTTACTTGTCTTCCCTCTCCTGTGTGCATCGTGTTCCAGCCTTGCGTATCTGTCCGTCATTGTATTACACAAGTGTTGGCGAAGGCCTTCTGGTGCGTTCGGGTAAAGAGCTTCAAGGGCCACCAGAACAAGATTCTCCAAATACTCTAATCCAGAGTTCGAGATTGCATAGTTCCTTGCGAGGCTAAGAACAGAAGATCGAGATGACTGTCTTATCGTCAGTACAATTGTATTGAGATCCCTTAATACATCCTTTGTGGCAGCCAAAGCTATGGACACAACTGAGTCTTGTCCAAGATCAGGCTGGTCCTGTGTTGATTCGCAAGAGACTTTGAAAATATTAGTACCATGCTACAGACGATGATGAATGGTTGGGTCGACGAACCGAAAAACAGATTCTGTCTGAGGAGCTCCAATAATCGAATGATAATATCATGGGTCTCTTTGTGCTTTCTGATCCTGTATTCCAACGATTGATTGGATGCCGCGAAAACAGATGCAAAAGTTGTCCAAGCATTGAACGCATTCTCGTACTCGGCCACCTGAGAGAGAAGTTCATTGTGATCTTCCGGTGAGTCTTCTGTGGCTTGTTGAGGGTTTTCTTCACTCAGAATATAGTCGTTGAGAATTTCTTCGAACAGGCTTAGGCAATCTTTCACTAGATGTTGAATTGGCCCAATAGAGTCTATGTTAGTTAGCGCTCCGACTAGTACCGCTAACGAGGAACTTAGGCCTACCCGCCGTCCCAGGTTTATCAGCCATAATTGCTACTTCAATCAGTGGCCCCCATCAAATCATAAGAGAAACGTCCAAGACGTTAAAAATTGGCAGCGAAGTCGTGATATCTTGATTGAAGCTGATGATGACCACGCACTTACAGCCTAATTTGAACGCCACTTGAAGCCGCTCACGTGAACAGGCGAGTGAGATCTTCAGTCTTTCCGGGCCGCCTAACAATCGTTCCAAGCCTAACCTATCCACACTCTGCTCACGGCTCTATGCTCTCTTCGATAAGTTTTCGGACCGTTGAAAGTTAGGGTGAGGTCAGCTGACTAAGTTGTGACCTCTATGATAGAACTCTGCACAATGAATCCATCACAGGGAAATGATGGGCGTTCGGCATGGGAGCTTCTCCAAGCACTTTTTTCCCATCGCCAGCGACTGTGTCAGCGACTGAGTTCTCTTCCGCTGGATAGGTCTATCAAAAATGCTGCCATGATGAAATCGCGAATATTTCACAGCCTTTTTGACACAAGCATGCGTCAAATTATGGAAAACCGCGACTTGTTTACGATCATCGAGCGAGAACACCAGAAAAAACCAGAAGTCGTCCAATCCACGGTTGAAGAATTTTGCTCATTGCTCAATCAACTAGTCAACCTTGAGCTTGTGTCCAATAGGGATAAAGCAATAGAGAAGACCAGCACCATGTATCAAAATTTGTCCTTGCTAACAGAGATGCTAAGGGTAACTGACTGGCATTTCGAGGTCGTATCAGGGACCGGCAATGCTCTTTTCAAGATAGGGTCTTTGCAGGAAGCGACTAAAGCTCATCAATTGGCTTATCGTTTCAAAACACTTTTCTCGCATGTCGCTCAGATAGACCTAGAGAAGGTACACGAAGAAACAACGACATCTTCTTGGCGCCTAAGAAAGGAGCTGAGGGACAAAACTGTTAGAGGCCTTCGAACATTGATGTTGGAAAGCTCCCAAAGCAACGCTGTTGACTGTAACGGGCACAAGGTCTTAATCAGATTGCCGGATTGGAAAACTTACGAGGAAGCAGAGGAGGGAACAGTATTGGATCTATTCCTCTCTATCTGCTCAGACTCTAACGAGTGGCATGCAGCCTCTTGTGTCGTGCAATCGACGATGTATGTTCAATCTGCCCATTGGTTGCTGAACACGGCGTTTGACTAACTAGCAATACCTAGTCCTATTCAACAGCCTCCCTGTGCATTTTGTCAGGATCTCATGGATGCGCGGTCGATGGCCACCACCTTTCGCTTCGCAGCGGGAGATGGGCAGCTATACATGCCACCAGAGGGCGCAAACGGGCGACCGACTGATCCCAACCATCATCCACGAACGTCTCTACATAGCCTGATCAACGGCTATAGCTTCCTTGACGCGCGCACATATTGTGATTCGTTACCATCTCGGAGAACAAAACGATTTTACCGAAGGCAGAAGCGGGCACTAGCAGCAAGTCTGGCTTTGTGCATGTCTCTCTACCTGGACTCTGAGTATACCCTCAATGCTTTTGATTCACAGTCCGTCATGTTCATTAGCGACAACCCAGATTATCCGCGAGACCTAGCATACGTCACTTCAGATATCAACAAGAAATGGAAGTGCGATGCTTTTGACTGCTCCATGCCTCTATATACGTCCTTGGCTACGCTGCTCCTTGAGATTGAGTATGGTATTTCGCAAGAAGGAAAGACCTTGGAAGACATCACCCACCGTGTGGACTACATGATACGAATGAATATGGAAGATCTGGAGTCTGAGTGTGGTGACGATTTAATCGACATTAGAGAGATCGTGGCAAGGAAGATGTATTTGGAAGCTGTCCGAGATCTTTTGAAATTCGATATTACATACCGAAGAAGATCAAGGTATCTGACTTGGAAGGTCTTGGATACTGACGGTGACTCTGTGGGTACGATTGCCAGAGAGATCATATTCACGGAGATCGCTCAAAAGATTCGCGATACGATAGAGCCAAGGAATCTCGAGATATCAGGCATTCCTTCTTTACAGGAGGACACCAGCACACAGGTTCAAGCGCAAGCTAAACCTTCAAAACCTACAAACGTCAGCCGTACAGCGGTTGTAATGACGAAGAGGAAGGAAAGCACGAAACTCTCAGCTATTCAACTGTTCGATGACAAGGAAGAGATATCTTCAAATATAGAGTAAGTCGATTGACGCATTGTCCCTCATCGCGAAAGCGCAAGAGCATGCTGACCACGTCACCTTGCAGAAACTCTAGACGTGCAGACGCCTTCTTCGAACAGCTAAAACATTGGCACCGAAGCTGCGATGAGTACGCTATACAGATACAAAGACTCCGGAGCAGTAGCGCCGATTCGCTTTCGACGGAACCCAAACAATTAGTCCGAGATTACGTTCGCGCTCATAAGCGCATCCGCATCGCCGTGCTGGATACAGGCATTGATCGGAACAATGGCCGCATCCGTGGAGGCATACTACTTGATAGAATAAAGTCAAGGCAGTGGAATAGTTGGATCGGCGGCGACTCGAGAGATATTCGAGATCTTGATGGCCATGGGACCAGAGTTGCGGAAGTCATTCTCAGAGCTGCTCCGGAGGCGGACATCTTTATTGGGAAAGTGTTCAGCGCTTCTGAATTCTCCACGAAGGAAGCAAAGAATATTGCAAAGGTACGACAAAGGACACCATTGAACTTGTCATGGTGATCACAGTTCTAATCACGATAACAGGCAATAAACCACGCTGTCACTGAGTGGGACGTAGACATTATTTCCATGTCTTTCGGTCTTCAGCCTCTCACTTCCTCTGATGAAGAACTGAGGGGAGTCTATAGGGAAATTGAAGACGCGATTTCCAACGCAGGGGATAAGATATTCTTCAGCGCAGCCGCAAATCATGGGGGACATGCACCGCGCACGTTTCCCGCAACTGACAGAAATGTAATCTGCATTCATGCTTCAGATGGCCATGGCAACGACGCAGGTATCAACCCGAACCCACAAGAGGGGGATTTGAACTTCATGACTTTGGGATCGGCTGTTGATTTTGGCGATGTGCGCAGGACAGGCACAAGTTACGCAACACCTATAGCAGCTGGTGTTGCTGCACAAACTCTTTACATTGCTGATTCTCTCCTCAGACTGACACCAATTGCAAGGAGGCGGCTTAGAACTGGAGATGGGATGCGTGCTATGCTCAGTCTTATGAGTGAGAAGCGACCAATATATCGCTTCGTGGCTCCTTGGCAACAGCTGTGGAAACGCAATTGGCAACTGGATGATGATCAAATCCAACTCATCGAAACCACGATACTTACAACGTCGATATTCAAGCATTAGCAGACCCTGTATGAAAGTTGACACGAAGCTCTGTAATAGTCAGAAAGAACAAAAGAAGACATCTTGAGACATTTCCCTTCGTAGTATTTCGTACACTTGCTCCCGTGATTGAAGATAAGGTAGTTGGCATTAACAAAAACACATGAAATCTAACTAATTGTCTTCTGGTCCAATGACCCACTGTGAAGTTTCGACGCCTAGCATCTCTTTGGTATTGTCAAAGACCTCCCCAGACACAGTGCTCTGATCATCAACCAAAAAGTCGTCATGATATCTTGCACCTTCAACAATGCTGGCCTTTCCTTGATGTGTTCCACTTTCCAAGGTTGAGCCAGCGACTTCATCCGATCTCTTCAGCGTATCATTCTCCCACCAGATCTTACGCACGCGGAAACCCAGAACAAAAGGCGAAGACCCATCGAATGCCACAGCAGCTGATGCTTGGTTGGTATATCCGGAAGTAATGCCCCCGGACACTACAGCTTGAGGATCTGTTACTCCCACCTGGGCGTTGAGGTTGCTAGACTTTGACTTGGCCTTTGAAAGTTTGGCCCCAAAGACGACCTTCAATCCTGTAACCATGTAGAGCGGTACCTTCTTCTTCGTTTCGTCGATAAACCCAGTAACGTTGGAATTTTGCAGGCTCGTTGTAATATAGCCATCGTCAGGTATGAAATACCGCGTCTGCATATCGTCCACCGTGAGGGTCTCATCGTCGGTCCTGTTGCGAAGGAAGCTAAACCTAGGGCCAATGCTGTGGAAGATCTGGGCCCATATGCTAGCTTCAGTGGCTCGGAGCTCTTTCAGGCTTCGAGTAAATCCGGTCTTCGAATCGGGGCCGGATCGTGGGAAGATTTGGTTATCTGGGATGTCAATTGTAGCATTGAGATTGAGCGGCCGGGAGACTCCCGAGTTGTCGAGGCTTGTGAGTATGGAACCCAGCGTCAGGTGGCCATCTGGAGGCGGCGCGATAGAAAAGTCAGGGCATAAATGATATGAGGGAACTGGACTTGTGCTACTGGACATGTTGGTGAATTGAAGAGTGGATATAAGATGATCGACCCTACTAAGACAGTTCCGATCTCAATTTTTGACCAATTCATGTTGCAAAAAAACAGTGAAAGCATAATCTACCACGGGGATGAGTGCTTGTGTTGGGCAGCAATCTTGTGTTGGGCAGCAATCTTGTGTTGGGCAGTAAGCTTATGCTTTGGTGCACTGAAGTGGCGTCCAAGTTGCACAGCAAACAGCTTATTCTTGCGTAGTTTTCTCTTTTCTCATGGGCATGATCTGACGGGAGGGTTGACTACCTAGAAGGATAACCAATACATATTAACTGAGAGTCCCTTGTAGTCATTCAAAGCTACGTTAGCTGTCAAAATGAAGATAAGAAATTAATAGCCATATATTGGCCATGATCGTGTATCTGAATATGGACAAATGTCAATGACGCTGTGTTATATCAACATGCTGCGTCACAACTGTAGGGTAGTTCTGCCGATCAAGCTCAAGGTAGTGGCATTAACAGCACATTGATTATAGAGGAGCTCCCCGTGTGAAAGGCCATGTAGCGAAACAAAATGCGACATTCACATTACCAATTTTTACGACGAAGTTCTGCTATGTCATCGGTGTTTTACCCCTCCTGTGCCCAAGAATGAATGCCTGATGTCATCAACGTGAGATGGCGCTCTGGGAGTTGTATCATTCGCCAGCACGCCAAGATGGTGACCTAACTGAACTTCAATCACAACTGCTACAGCCCCAAAGCGTCCTTCGTATCCATTACGATTTTGGTCATTCCTATCGATATATTTAACCTTGATACCTCTTATCATCTTATTACCCTCTAGCATCTTTCCGAGACGAGATGGCGTCTGTATCACAGGTATTGCAGGACGACGGCTTCGGTGGCTTGACTCCTCACCAGGTTGCAACCTTGTACGAACCTATCATTCTGGAATCCGCCTTGCAAACGGCTACAGCGTTCCCTGCTTATCCACACGAGAGCGAGAATCAGGCGGCTGGAGTATATGAAGCCGAGATGCCAGATCTCAAGGCATTCCGATTTTATGTCAATAAACTAGCCCAGATTTGCGACAATGAACGCCATGGTGGTACAATCAGCGCCGTTGCACTTCTTCGAGGTTCCATTGGCCCCAATTATGTCATTGGCTCTAACTTGAAGGATGAAAGGGCTCTTAAAAGAACAAAAGGCTTCGTGCAATCATTGCTAGACCTTGTGGGTAAGAACCCGGAGAATATGCGGAGCAGGGCGCTGGAGAACCGAGTGCTTTGGTTTATCCTATACTTTAATATGCCGCGGCTGCGAGAGTACTTGCAAAACTTAAGTCGGGCGGTGCAAGAATGCCGAGAAAGTTGCGAAAGACGGGAAGAAGGTGAAGGTAAGTCTTAACCCGACCATCACTGCTTGTGCGTGAACGCGCTAAAACGTAGAAGAGTCGGAGCCATTGAAGACGCTCCTATACCTGGCAAACAAATGCAAGTTTGAGATTAACATATCTGCCTCTAACGTTGAAAATAAGTGTAAGTAACCTGCTACAATAAAACATGTAACCGACATAGAAATAACTCCCATCTTAGCGACCAGTGACTGTGAAACATTGATCAAGGCCATCTACACCTTGGACCAGACAGAGATCTCACAGAGAGCCAAAGATGCGGAAATGACAAGATCCGAGCCATGGTGCAAACTCCGACACTACCTTGGGCGCTGGCTTTCTTACCGCAAAGCAGCTGAAGGTATTGTTGCAGTTTCTGAGAGATGGCCCGACCTATTTCTTGATTTTGAGATTACCATGGTACCATCTGGTTCACGCCTACCAAACCCAGTTTTAACATCCAATCTCACGAGCTCCATCATCATGCAGCATATTGTTGCAGAAGAGAAAGACCAGGACTCTGAGCTTACACAAGTAGCCGAAAGCCTGAAACGACTGGGAATTGATGATATCATTCAGAAGTCTGCAGTATCCGACAAGTTCAGACCTACGCTGCATGCGGAAGTTTTGGTGTACGAGTACCTTTCAACGAACGAACAAACATCTGAGGAATGCTACTGGAATCGCTGGAGTTACATCGGCAGTAGTAAGCCTACATGCCGACTATGTCACTATTACTTTGAGGCCCTCCAGGGCGAGAAACCGGGGGTTCGCTCGTCTCACCATAACCTATATCGGAATTGGCGGCTTCCTGAGCATCACGACTCCGAGACTCGGGATGAGCTTCTGAACAGGATTGCGCAAAGGATAAGGGCAGACGTGATAAAGACGCTGAAGGAGAAGAAGCTTAGGCGGAAAGAAAGAGACTCCAACACTTATTCGTCTTTCCCAGAGGGTCTGCGGAACAATGATCATACTCCAGGGTCTACAGACAGTGATGATCAAGAATCACCTGATTCCACAGGCTCGCAAGGCACAAGCGATGGAGAATTGGAAGCTGTAAATAGTCCCATAGACTGAGATGGTAGATGTAAATAGTTTTATGAAGCATCCCCAATTTGATTTTACATAATAGAAGGCATCCCGCCCCGTCGAAGGTGCTGTGTATTCCTTACAATGCCACGACTTCGCTCCTGGTGCTTGCTTCGGGCCCCCCGAAATATTACTCCTTGCCTCCAAGCTTCCCGCCCGTTGGGCTCTTTCCTGTCTCAACAGCATCCTTAGATCTTGATCCGCCGGATTGGGCGCTCGCATCCTCTGGCTGCTTTCCTTTGCCTTTGCCTGCGGGAGGTGTCGGTCCTGGGTGCTCCGCGTCGTGTGTCGCTTGTGAATTGGCACCCTGCTCCTGGGGGTTAGAGGCTACTGGATCTCCCTTGCCGTCTCCGTAGCCCTGAGATGCATATGTGTTCCTCTGTATGAATGAGACCCGAGGAGCTTGGGAGGTGATGGTCGTGCGTGCGATGAGCGGGCGTAGGGCCAAAAGGCCGCGGTTATTGGTAATTCGAAGGATTGACATTTTATTTGGTGGTTTAATGACTTATGAGATAATACTTTACGGTTACAAGTGGTACAAACACAAATAACTGTAGATATAGTAGCGGAGATGAATGATCATGACATCATTGACTATGTTTCAGCGTCATCATGCTGTATTGGAGCTTTATGATGTCAATACCCAACCCCACTGATTTGGAGTTTGCGATGACGATAATGCTGGATGGCTATTGTGGGTGGAGGCATGATGCTCCAAAAGTATCTTCCATTCAGGCAAAGCGTGACTGACATTATCCCGAATCGTTGGCATTCCTTTACACGAGTCACATTTTTGGACCCCACTCTTCGACGCGTAGCATCAGATCTTGTCAAACGTTATTTTCGTATCTCGGATAAGCTTAAGAAGCGATCGGCGTTGATTTGACTCTCATTGAACCACTTGCAAGTCTAATTTAAGCCTCTGTCTTTCCTTCAACCATTCTCACGACGTTCCAGTGGAGCAGGTCCCGGGTAGCAATTGCATCCTCAAGACTATCGTGCCCTTTCCCTTTCTGTATAATCCTCTGTAACCGCAATTCAGCCAGCTTTTTCAGCGAAAGACCCTGTGTTTTGCCATCATGGTTGTTTCCCTCGACAATAAGCGTGTCGATAATTCGTGGATGGATCCAGCGCAATGAGGTGAGATCCGAGCTTGCACCATGTCCGATGACAATGGTTCCAGGACTCACGAACTTCCATATCAAAGCTCGGGCGTTCTTACGGCCAAATATACATCTCTTTGCATTTCGTGCTTCGCGCATTAACTTCCACGTTACTCCCGAATATTTGGTGTTCAGGTGGCTCATCAAGACGTCAGGCCAAACGAGGTTATCGATCAGAACTTGTCTGGAGAAATAGTCGATGAGTGTGAGTCGGATCAATTCGCAATCGCCGGATGCCGCCGTGCCCATCTCGCAGTCGATCACGACAGCTTTGCGGGCATTCTTTGTAGTTGAGGCGGGCGTTACAGAGTACTGCCAGCGAGAGGACATCTCTTTGAGGGTAGACTGTTCAGGCTGGTGATGCTCTTCGTGCTTGCAAGGAGGCCCTGACAGATGCGCGCCACAGCATGTCCATTTCTATCACGATAGTTAGCGAGCCCTATTTCGGCTTCAATGGTCAGAAGTGTTACCTTATCCGCCGCCTTTCCGTCGTGGAAGTGGCAGCGTAGTGTCGGGCTGCGCGGTTCCTCTAACTTCAAGTGCTCCAGTCCAAGTGAATCGAGCTCGTCTGGAACTTGACTTGGTAAGGCACCCGGGGGGTTTTGCTTTTGGACTGATCTCGGTCGAGGCCGCCTTTCTTTCTTTCCAAGCACTGGATAGATAGCTTAGCTCACAAATTCCTGCAACTGCGGAAAGGATATCCTACTAAGGTTGCACCTGCAGCACCTTTTCTTCTTCTCGAGGTCGGTATCTGATAGTAAAGCTGTAACATAGCCTTTGGATGATAAACATTCAGATGAATGGATGAGACTGGATAGAGAGTCCCAGTAAGCGGGCTGATGCGACAGCATCTCGGTCAAGGGCATGGTGGTGTCTGTCATGATAGATGAGCTGAAGAGAATAGATCGATAGCGTGGCTTTTCGTCATGCGTCGAAGTAAGCAAATGTTAATGGGCAGTGATTCATGTACAGCAAGCTTTGTGAGACAGGCTGGTCGACGAAAGAATGCTAAACGGCGTTTCTAGAAAACTAGAAACTCCGAAATGAAGAGGAAGAAAAAATGAGTAACTTTACTTTGTATGGTTGAGTGGTCTCCATTCGTTGCATTGCCTGAGCCTTGTTGCTGAGGGAGGCCTACCAAGCCGTTAATTCACTCATCAATCTAGTGCGGGGTAGGGCTGAAATAATGAATTGGGTATATCTGCATAATGCAGCCAATTGCCAATCTAGGACTCACTTTATTTTTGTCAAATGGGATACTTGGCGGCAAGTCATCGTTCCGGACAGTTCACCAGCGAACATAGATATATATATTAATAAACGCCGTTAACTAGATAATGAGAGTATCAAAGGCAGGAACAAAAGAGCTATGACAAGAAGGAATATCCTTCGTATGTCCATTTCGGTGCTAAACAGTCTCGAGAAACTCTGTTTTAAGTAAAACAGAAGCAAGATAACAAGGTTTGCTTCCTTTCAACATGCCCAACTTAAATCCCAACCTCCGCCTGTAGCGAAAAAGCCCTCAGCCTATAGCCTCAGAAACATGAACCTTGTGCATTTCTGGAGAAAACCTGCATGTAGGCTTGCTGCATGAACAGTTGTGACCAAACAGGCAAGCGACATCGCGACACTGCAGTCCGGCATTACATACTCCCCTTCGAACTTCCCGCCGAAAAACCAGCTTTTCCTCCTCTGATAATTGACCATGTTCATACATACAGGGAGAGTTTGGGCACAACCCAGATAGGTGGTACAAGCGACAATATCGCATGTGGGCCTTGCCAACCTTGTGATACCAGCTATTAACAGCTTGTTTATTGGGTTTTCGCAGGTAATCATCGATTCGGCACCCAGCAGAGTTCAACCGTACTGAAATTTCTGCTCTGGATTCCCGAGAACTTGCGTCCGCCTTTGACCCTACAGTAGAGGCCCACGACGAAGAACTTGAGACGGATGCCGATGACTCTGGCGCTGGCGCCGGGTTCGGCACCGGCGCGGATTTAAAAAGTGTTTCCATCTTGAGACTGTTAAAACGCAGATCACGGAACTCTCGACCAACGCTGAAACCATGGAGAAGGGTAACTCGATCAACCACTGAATCATCATGGGCATAATCCTCCAACAATCGCACGTAGGAATTATCATGACAAGCCCCAAAGATGATATGACGGCAAGTAGGGTTTCGAACAAACTGTTTGAAAGAACCTGCTTTTGCGTGAGTCAAATGAGTGGCAAGAACCATGCTGCTTACCTTGAATCTTCTTATCCGCCCGATCCTTTCCACTCCCAACAAGTAAAAAGTCGGTATACTCGGATGCCTGCGTGAAGTCTTTTGCAAATTCCACGAGATCACGGGGCGCCTTGATGATACCGGATGAAACGAGAAATTGGGACAAGCCAGCCTCGTTGGCATATGCCTTGATCAAGATAGGGTAATCGGACAGTTCTGGCCTGTTTGATTGGAGAAAACTGCGAACTCCATTGCTTAGATCAAGGGCCGCCTTTCTACCGCCGTCGGTGGCGGTATAATACTCATCCTTGAACTGGAACCGGTCAGAAAACAGTGACATGAAAGATGGATGTTGCTTACGATGTACGAGTCGGCATCGGCGTCTATCAAGACTAGAACAAATAAGATACGCTCCTAGAACTGGTCAGCCATCGTGAAAAGTGAAAACAATTCGGTCTTACCATGGATTGCTGCAACTCTTCGTATTTAGCGCGCGACTCATCTGCGTCCTGTTGGGTAAAACGTCTCGCAACCCGCTCACTTTCAAGATCCCGGACGGCATCCTTAGATCCTATAACAATTAAGTATGGTCTAGAAACATTGCGCGATAGTAAATGTCAAAATTACGTGCAAACGGCCCACCTGCCCCTCTTCTGCAATCTTGAACGCGGCGAAATCTTTCACCAGTCTCCCACTCATTGTCAGTGTCCGGCTCAAGGCATATGTTGAAACCACAGGCAACTTTGCGAATGAGATAGTAGTAGTAGTAGTAGTAGTAGTAGTAGTAGTAGTAGTAGTAGTAGTAGTAAGTGCATCAGAGTGAGTGCTTCATCCTCTATCTCCCACTTAGTACCAGGCAGGCCTAACTTCTGCATCCAGATGATATAATATACAATAGCTTCTTCTTCCCCCTCCGTCAGTCGCCGTGGGTGGTCTATCTTAGGATTAGTAATATCCTCATGATCAACGGTGGTTGCAGCCTTAAGCCGTTTGTCGATGCGGCCGATGTACGACCAGAGCCGGCATATTGAGGTTCAGTATTACGAAGAGTCAGTGCCTTCTTTGGGCGGCTGGCAGTATTACGATTGAGGCCGCCGCGAAGTCGCTGGCGTGAGAGAACAACGGGCTGAGCAGCTCCGAGATTTGATTGTGAGGGCATAATTTATATAGATGTGATATATGACTTTTCTACTGATTGATGTCCAGCCTGTGCGGGGTTGTCCCACACTGTTGTACCCAACTAAGCAGGCTTAGTTGGCACCCCCTTCCGGCTAGCCAACGAGTAATAGTAAATGTAACGAACGCTTGATCGAGAGTCTAATCTTCGCAAGATTACATGACATGCCATGACTGCAATATTAGTCCAGATTGAATAAAGTTTGGCTTCGAATTCTAATTTAAAGCCTAAAAAAGAGACCATAATTTAGTTTCGCGGAAAAATGTGATGGTGGCTTTGAACCACAGGTTAAATAGTCCTAATACACTCCTGTTTCGGGGGTTATTCCTCCAGAGCATTGGCGCATTCATTAATCATCTTCTGTGCTTCTGGAAGTGAGAGATACTTCCTTGCCTGTTCCTCGGTCATAGCCATGGCCTTTGTATCGTCCAACTCAGCAAGAGGTCCCTCAACACGTGTTCCAAGCAGTTTCCATTTCCATTTCCCATCTTCTTCGACCCAGTCCGGAAGACCGTCTCCAACATTGAACCTCCAGTACTTCTTCACCATTGCCTTGGGTGCAAATGCATTTATGAGGGAGCGAAAGAGGACATTGCTGATTTCACTGTTGGTCGCGATTCCCGCGATGGATTCGGCGAAACTGGGGAGATTGCGAACGTCTCCCACAGGCGCGCCGGGGGGAATACCAGTACCGATGCTGAGAAAGCAATTGGTGGAGCGAGCTGGACCAAAGACTGCCAGAACCTCATTCCAAAGCCTATAAGTCGTTACTATAAAAGACATAGTAGGGTATGCGCGTTACTTACCATCCAAGAGGATTGTTGGCCTGAAGTCCACCGTCCAAGAATTTATAATCCCCAACTTGGAGCGGCGCGAAGTACTTGGGCGCAGCTGATGTAGCTCGAGCTGCCTCCCAGAGCTTTATGCCTGGCAATTCAGACTTTTCAAGAGGGTTTTCATACGAACGAAATAGAGTGGGCGCATGGTTATTTGCCCCTGACTGACGGGTAGCCATAACAAAGCTGTCCCATCACGTATTAGCTAACAGCTAAAGGATGCAAGGGATGAATACTTACACTTTACAAGTCTTAGCAGATTCGTCGTCGAAAAGTAAGACTTCGTCCGGGTTTTGTTTAAGCTGTTCCTGAATAAGCTGCTTAATGCATTTTTCCAATTCGCTTGCGTCCCATTTGGAACCTGTCATTGCTAAGCTGACGCTGGTAAATCGAGAACTTGGAAACACGATGTTCATGAACTTTTTGTACTGCTTGATGCTGTCTTGAATAGTCATCTGGAGCCGGCCCAGCATAATTGCGATAAAACTGTTCGCTCAAGTTAGTACATGTCCCAGAATGTTGTAGCAGGCTTCAGTACCCTCCAGTACTAGTTCCACCGATCAAGTCAAACACTTCACATGGCTTTTTTCCCGGGGAATACTCTTGCATGATGGCATCAAGGTGCATGAGTGCTGCGACGCCACGGACACCACCTCCGTCTTTGAGGAGTCAGACTAGTAATTCAACGGGCTATGAGAAGACTTACCAAGAGACAAAACGCGGAGAGGTTTCTCGCCCGCCGACGTGAGCATCTCAGCGCGGAACAGCAGATCACGAGGAGGCACAGATATCTGCATAGAATCTGGCAGAATATTGCTGTTAATTTCGTCAAACACCTTTTGGATACTGAGGATGGTTTGTTTGGTTTGGCCATATCCAAGAGGATGTCTCGCGACTTTGTTCATGATTAGCATTCAACAAGTATAACATTGAGCGCTGCCCAAACGTACCAGGGACACCAATGTCAAGTACTAGATACCCCTTCTTGGCCTTGATCTGCCAGGCCTGAAAGCGGGCACACAGTCGAACGCCAATCACGTTACCCTCCTGCGAATAATTTGGTTAACAAAGTCCTGAAGACATATTGAATTTAAAGCTGCTCACCTCAACGAGTCTGAAGATATCGTGGTCCTTGCCGAACTCAACTCCTTCTTCCTATATCCCCACGTCAGCATTCTATTGCGATAAACTGGCAAGTATTGTATCAACTAACCCATCCATAGTCATCGCTCAAAAAACGGTTTCTATGGCTGACCCAAACAAGCTGAATGCCATCTTTGACTCTAGGCTCTTCCGAATGTTTGTTCTTCAGAATGGCGACCTCGAACCATGTCCAGTTTCCGGCAAGAGGGTCATCACTGAAACCTTGATCACGAGATTGAGCAATCAGCTTCAGACTATGGATTCTTTCAATGATGCCCTTTTCCAAAGGCTACACAATTAGTTAATGTTCATAAGTGTGTTTAAGGGTTAATGTATCGGTACTCACCTGACTATGGAACCAGAGCTTGTGCTCAACCTCGGGTCCATTTGCAGTAAGCTCTTTCTTTTTATAGCATGGGATAGTGTAGGTTCCCTCGAGGAAGTCACCGGTAGCAGGAGGCAGGATAGGCAATTCTTCAAGCTCAGAAGGAGAAAGCATCTTGAGTAAGAACTAATAGTTGCTGGGCGACTGTAAGTTTTGTTTTTACAAAGGTTGTTGGTGAAGATGCATAGAATTTTGCAGACAACTGGCATATTTATAGCTTCATTAGATAACTAGAACATTTCTCAAAATTCGAATACTTCTTATCTTGCGCTTGGAAAATGGATACTTGCTCACAGATTGTTGGAGTCCTGGTTTCGACAAGCCACGCTAGATTGACATGGCTGCACCTATCTATCACCTTTTCGATTGGAATTTCAGCTTTTGTCTTATTGCCACTAATTGGCGGCCCGATCCTGCTTTAGGCCCAGGTCTAGACCTGGTTAGTTGCCGATAGTGTGGCAACTGGGATATGCAAGTCGGCCTTGGCACTAACGCTGATATTTATAGCTATAGTCTTTATAAGCCCTATTTTATGATTCAAAAGCTACTCCTCCTACATCAGCTCTCTTGGAAACGGAGACAGTGAGAACTTGATCATCTAGACTGACCGCTTCAACATTTGGAGTTGTATGACAAGCGCTTCCATCTTACAAGTGAGGGGTAGTAACTCTCCATCTGAGATTCGACCAAAGAAAACAACTTTCGGTAAGCCACTAAAACTTCAGCTATCTCCGAAAGCAGGCCTTTGCAGTTATATGTCTTACAAATGGGGCGACATATTGGTTTTTTGTGGGCATCAAAACGTGAATCTAGATTGTGGAACATAATCGTGGCTGCCTGAGAATCTAATCTCGGAGTTGATTGGGACGTTCCAGATCCTTAAAGGCCACAGATATCTAAGACCATCATTGCAAGGGTTGGAGCATATAACGTGTGGTTGCTTCGTCAATGTTGACGAAGGCATCGCGTATTACATCCATCACGGACATGCTGGGAAACAAAGTACGAATATTTGTCTCGGACATGAGTCCTAAAGGAGGTGTACTCAGCCAGCCACTTTTTGCTCCCAAGCCTGATAATGCAGAAATGAGCCCGGTCCAGACCGGTCTCCTCCAGCGACGGACCGTCCAGTGGCTGCAGGGACGATGTGGACATCGGGAGCATGCGCATTGCTCCCGAGAATGAAATCTCCCCATATCAGAGTCCGGCTCCACTCTAATTGCGCACCGGAATGCGGTGAATTTCATCCCGACATGGTTCGAGTGACACTCTTGGCTGAGCTAGCGAGACGGATTCACCACTTCGGGCCAGGCCTTTCAGCGGGGCAGCTGAGACAGTCTCCAGGGCAATTCTGAACTCTTCCCCGCAAATCATAACTTCCTCCTTGCAAACCTTAGAAGGCTTACAAGGTGACTGAATCAGGTTATTAGCTCACTTTCTGTCACGCCATATGTGCTGGGCTCGATCTCCATGCGCCGGTCCCGCCGAAACAGGTAGAGAGTTTCCGGTATGGCTGAGATAGTGACTGTCGGGCTGAGGCAAACCCTGTGAAACTTTGCAATTGCTGCCTTATATTGGACATGCATGTGGCACTCATGGTAGTTGAACATCTTCCCAGTATGCACAATGCGCGGGCTGAAGTGTTTCAAGCCCAATGTTTTATGCATCGACTCCTCCGTGTTCCGGTCATAATATGTAATTTGCATCAGACTCTATGCAGGGAGTGTTGTACTTATGACTTGTGACCAAATCTTCAGCTGATATACTTCCACACCGTAACTTTCATTCTCCTGTTTAGGTAAACTCCACGATGAGCTAAGTCTGCCGCCTGCTTGGTATGCATAATGAACACGTACTCTACTCATGGACCTATTTTCCTGCGGATGGTGTGCTATCGACTGGTAGCTGTTGTATCTGAATGTTTGATAGAAGTCTAGAATGCATTGTCAAGGCACCCCCGAGAATGGTAAGGTCGGCGATGAGACATGCGCCCTGCTGACGCATTTGGTCAGCTCAATTTTTAAGGCAGCATAGCGATGAAGGGCGTATACCCTCGAAAATGCGATATGTGTTAGGTCAGTCCCAAACGGTTCTCATTTCGGAAGGATATAAAAAACAGGTTTGCAACTTGCTAGTGTAATGGAGTTATAAAAGTCAGAGTAAACCAAACTACACTGCTCACCGCGTCATCGTCTGCCCACAATCTCCGGTCATAGCGAGGAAACTGCAATCCCAATTCCAAAGCGTCAAGCAAGATCCTTCGTGTGACTCTTGTGGAGGCACGTCCACATATCACTACGACCTCTCGCAGGATGATCCTCAAGCAGTGGATTGTCTTATCCAGTACTTCTACCACCAAGACTATAAGAAGCCTCCCCGTCGTGTCACGAAAGAAGATGCCAAGCCTGAAGACGAGGGAAAAGGAACTATGACATCATTTCTAGGGCAAAGCACTATCGATGATTGTTACCCGATACTTCACGTCAAGGTGTACGCCTTGGCTGAATTTTATGACGTCCCCGCCCTTAAGAAGCTGGAACTTGAGAAGTTCAACAAGGTCACAAAACACATCTTGCAACCCGATCGGTTTTTTGACAGCGTGGAGGAAGCATATGCTTCAATGATGCGGGGGGACAAGGGGTCACGTGGTGCCATCGTCAATTTCTTCTATACACACCCAGATTTGGTGAAGCACGAATGGGTTCAAGGCATGTTGAAGGAGACGAACTCCTTGACATAGGACCTGTTCATGCACTGGCATGGGAAGCAGGGAACAGGAACAGGAACAGGCAGGAAAGCTAAAGTGTTTTTCTAGCTGTAGTATTTGATACAAGCACAGTTATGCTACCATTGCGCCCTAGCCCTGGACGTGTACGTCGGATCGTTAGAACGCTTGACAATAAAGACTTACTCATCCACCCATCAAGAGAAACGAGCAGTGCACTCCTCCTTATATGCCTTCAGTTGTTCCATCTTCTTCTCTATGAATGGCCCCATCTCCTTTCGAGCTTCAGCATCAAGTAGCTCAACACCGGTGAACCCGTCGTGTAGTACGGCCCAATAGACAACATCCAAATCGAAGCTCTTTCTAGCCGCATAATCGAACCAGAAGCGGCCAGACTCCCATGAGTCACGCATTCGAGTGGAAAGGCGTGGTTGATCGAGCTGCTGCCCTTCTGGACTTGACTCGTCTTCTGCTAGTGCAAGCGCCCGTAGAAACTGTTCCATTCTGGGCTCGTACTGGTCTCGGAACTCTTGAACACAACCACGGTCAAGCCACGCTTCAGGACCAGATAACAGCAGCCACCAAGGTGGGTCGTAACTAAACTGTGCTGGCATGGCGTTTGTAAATTCGAAATCGAGTACTGCTGTGATGCACAGCGTTTCAGGATCCACAAGCATGTTGGAAGGCCGCAAGTCGTCACAAAATGGTATAAATGGACCAGTATCGTCGATGCAGTACTGGTCAATAAGCTTACCGAACAGATGTCGAGCAATGAACCGTGCTTCCGCAATTTCTGGGTCATCGGCAAGGTTGCGTTGGGTCCAGAGGTGGGTCAGATGCTGCTGTGCAAGCGACTTGAGATAGTCGCTAGCAGAGTCAAAAGTCGATGTTGGAAAGGCGTCAACTGGAAAGCCTGCAACAGAGGCCAACTCATTCATGTTGTAAGTCAGTGGTCTATCTTTAACGGACCAAGTGTCGCCGTCTTTCGCGATGGCTCCAATACGGCCGAAGGAAATTCGAGAGAGCTGAAAAAGGTAATCAGCGATTTGACGGTATATCGTGTCCAACTTGGCGCTGTCAATGGCTGGGTCTAGGACCATGACATCCTGGTCATCTGTCGCTGATTTCTTCAGGACTGTCGACAAGAGCGTGCCCTCAATATAATCCATAATGATGAACGGACCAAGATGGTGTGGACTCTCAGATGTCAACCCCCAACTATGAAGACGAGGCACGGGGATCGTGGTATTCTCGCTCAAATACTCCAAGACCCAGACCTCATTGGCGACCTTCTCGTCCATCAAAGCCATAGCTACATGTCCTGGCTTTGGAAACCGGATGATGGTATCTGGTCCATGGTCGAACTTGAAACGGAAGCTGAAGTTGAATGATCCCTTGAGGAAACTGACGTACTCTGTTACAGCCCCTGGGCCAAGGCGGCGAGAAGCTACAAATCTTGCCAGTTCAAGCTTGGCATCGAAAACCTTACTTAGCCAGGCTTTCAATTCCTTGTCACCGTTCGTCTCCTCTATCTCATCGAAATAAGTTTTAAGTGAGGATATGTTGTGCATGGTGATGAGCAGTCGGTCTGAGCCAGGTAGTTGTGTAAAGGTTCTGCCGTTATTGAGTTATTAGCATGCATATGGTGGAGTAAATAATGAGGTAGACGTGATGCGTGCGGGAGAGGAAAGAGCAACTGAGATCTGACTGTCCCGTCTACCCCGCCGTACTGCTTTATACCTGAGCTCTGAGTAAAATCCCTTCGCATTCGTTTGACACTGCAAGTGAGCTCGCTTTCTCTTTGAGGTCGTGATTCGGCTGTTGTCCTGACCGGTCAAATACTGTTGGTTCTATGTTTAAATATCCTCGATTTACCTGCTCAACCAATGACCCTGCCGTAATAAGGCGTGATGAGAACGTTTCTCATTTCAGGTCTCCACATATGGCTGGCCTCAATCGCACCAAACAGGATGTAAATATGATTCACTGAGTATGTTTAGCGTAGTGATCATTACTCCATAACGCAATATACGGTGTTATAATACGCTGCTCTCCTTGAAACCCGATTTGCATAACCCCTCCAACCAGTCTGTGTAAACATCAGGTAAAGATGGAAGAGCGAAGAAATTCTTTTTGCAACGGAGCTTGCTGCAACTTATGAAAACTAACAATTTATGGTTAATGCATTATTGTACTTCCATGCCATGTACAGATTTCATCCACTCAAGGCCTACAGGATCTGGCGGAGTAAAAACTTCAGCAAACCGCCGTGATATGCGCTCTGTTTGGGGAAGAACTTTTCGTTATCAATAGTATAGTTCTGTAGCTGCTCCAGGGTCTCAAACACTATAACAGGCAGCCCAGTATTCGCAGTCTCGACCAGATCAACCAAGTTAACATGTGTCTGACGTACGCGCTAGACTTGATCAATGCCCTGCTAATTTCAAAGAGGGGAGTGGAAGCCATAAAACTTACCTCGCGACATGCTGCCAGATGTTCGGGAACTGGCTCGATGTTGAGCACATGGCAGAGCTTTTGCCAGTGACCAAGATTGTCTGGATCTGTTCCATAAATATCGTTGAACTGCTTCACCATCGCTGCTTTGAACTCTTCCCTTGCATTCTTATAATCAGCCCCTTCCCAGTCAAAGAAGTCGCTCATTCTATTAAACTCTGTCCAAATCGGGCTTGAAGAGTGGTAATCGAACTCAGGATACCCAGCAAAGAAATAATCGATATGGTCGAGAGATCTTTTGACTCTTTTCTTTTTGGCCTTTCTTGAGCGCTTTGGTTTCTTAGTGGCAGTTGTGGGATTCTTATGCACGCAATAGAAATTAGTCGCTCTGAGAATGTATGTCACACGGACGTGCACCTACGTTTGTCTGATCTGTTGGTTGTCCTTCGTGACGAAACCAACAATTCGACCCAAATCGACAGGTGCCAGATTCCAGATACAGCCGACAGGCCTGGTTCGATCTCCGGGCGCTCATCGCACATACAAAATAAACCCTGCGGCTAAAGGATGGAAGAGGGATAGGCATGAACCAGCTTGAGTGTTGTGGGTTCGACTACTATTATAATTCGGTAGTAGATTTGGGCATCAGTCTTTTAAAAGTTGCTGCAACCATAAATGCCCAACAGCGATCAGCCGATGGGCAAGCCATCTGACTGATGCTTCAAGTTGCCGACGACTGGCGTGCGTAAAGAACACGTCATATGGGATTGTATCGACCAAGGCTTACCTGCAGTTGGGCCAACGTGCAGCTGTTGACGCGGGAGGCCGACCTGGTGCGTGAGGTAGGCCTCCCCCTCTCCACTGGAGACCTGCAGGGTTGGCCCAACACTAATCTTGCTCTCGTTTCTTTCGCATTTCTGGTGGAAGATGGAAATATATTTTTACCGTTTGGTTATGACACTCGCAACGCGTTGATCGGCGGCTAAGGCTACAGAAATCAAGTTAGCTATACCGCCGCCGAAAGCTTTCCTCCATATAGAGGCTCGTTAGACATTGTAAGACAATACCGACACTACACCTAACGATATGGACAATAGAATGAACCCTACCATCTTATGCGCCGAAAGCATAAGTCTACTCTTTCTTTTGCACAGCGTCCCAAGCGTCCCAAGCGTCCCAAAGGCCACGCCACTAGGCGGAGATCAGATAAGCGAAGCAGGATACAGCTTGCCGTTCGAAAAAGAGCGGGGACTCGCGAGTACGCTGGCCTTCCTTTCCAGTATTCGGGAAGATCCGAATAGAATTCCTGCTTTAGGCATCAAAAGCGTTCCTGGCAGTTGTTCCTTGAAAGTCCACATAGCTGTCAATAAGAGTAGCTTCCTTGATGGCAACACACATCTCCTGAAATGGATCGCGCGTTAAGGAAAATACTTGCGTATTCAAATGGTGCGTCCACTAAACATAATAACGACATGGAACGACAGAACCTTTCCTCTTCATTACTGAAGAAATGTTTATAAGCTAATCATAGAATAGCTAACGATCAACCAGATATGGTGAAAAGTGTATTGGATGTAATCGTGACCGTATGTAAAGCACGCATCCTCAACCGCTTTCATCTCGGCCCAAGCAATAAGAAAAAGATAAGAAAGCCAACTGTAGAAACCTTGTCACTAGCTATTACATCTTTGAGACAGCTTCGGAAGAAAATATCGAGCCGAGGAGGGTTGGCCGATTCAGCATCCAGTTTTGAAGACAGGGCGAATGGCGCTATCAAGCTTATTAGAGAGAGCATAGACCAAGCACCAAACTACATCTCGCCTGCAAGATATCGTAGAAGCAATACACGGATTATGGACAATAGAGAGGCTCAAGGAATTACTCCACTGCATACCAAACAATCTCATAGATCCAGGCCTAAGAGCCAGCTTGCATAATATAATCCGAAAGGTCACCAGATACAAGGAGGCTGCTAGGTACCTCTGTCGGATAGCAAAGAAATTCCCATACGTTCAGAGAGCAAAAGTCATTTCAGTCACTTTACAGCAAGAGATATTCACTAAGCCAGTAGTCAATAGCTACACACCTTCTTTATCTACTACATTACAACGAATTAGTAGTAGACATAGTAGCTCTGCCAATCTCTCCAGAATCTGCGCCTTATTAAAGGAGAAGGCAGTACATACTAAACGCTTATTCGCCAATCATATACTCAGAGCTCTTCAAGGCGCAAAAGTCCACGCTAAAATTCAATTATTCTATCATATTAAGATACTCCAGCTAATCCAACCGCCACCCGTAGTTTACTCAAGTAAGGATACTTACTATCTCTGCAACCTCTTAATCACTACTAGCACCAAATTTCACAGTCCAAAATGCCATAGAAGGCTCTATCCTAGCTAGCATCTACCAGCGTTATCTGCCCACAATGAAGCTCTGAGACGGTTCAACAATCATCTGCAGCAGGAAGCCTACAACAGCGTCAAGAACCTGCTAAAAACGCAAAAGAAGTTTTCGTTACCGGATCCTCGGGAGAGCACAATTCTTACAATTACGCAATCAGTTTCAACGCTAGCCCCACCATCAGACAACCTAGATGCGGCAAGAGATGGTTCTACTATGACCTCCGATAAAGCCAGTAGTGACGATTCGAAGCCAGGTACAATATCGCTCTCAAATAGCTGCTTGCAAGCGGCTGGAGAAGTTCTCGATCGTGTCGCCTGTCCCGATGGAAACACGGCCAGACAAATCACTACGCTAGAGACAACTCACGACCAATGTCAAGCATTGTTGCCTTCTGACAACCAGGGTGAGACCCACCAGAAACATTACACTGAGCAGAGTAATCCAATCACTGTTTTTGTTGCCCCGGATAATGTGTCGTCTTTTCGTTTCGGCCCAGTAAGACTCCATGTGGAATACTCAGCGTCCCACGATGGGAGTACGGGGGGTGTTAGAAAGGATCTAACGTTCGATGCTGAATGGATCACGGATGTCAAGGACCAATTGACTAACGATAATTCGGGATCATCCTTGATTGATATCGGAAAGTCTACATACACGGCGTCCCTTCCCTTAAATAAGCTCAACCAACTGGATACAAACCATGGAGGAAAGGTGTTGAGAATTCGACTACATCCCTGATTTAGACCTCTCCCCGCAGTTGGATAGAACGAACTCAGTAGGAATAGCAAAGTAGTGAGTTTTTCGTGGTCATCAAGTCCTTGACCTTCAAGTCCTCCGCCATGCCATTCATGAGTAGGGTGTCATCGAGAGAGGCTGGTGGAGGTGTGGTTCCGTCGAACTGGTCCTGAGTCTTGTAACCAGAGAAGTCGGTATATCGTGTTTTGGGGCTCTCTTCTTGCCATAGCCACCATAGGCGATCAATCTGGGCATGGTGAAGGAAGAAGATGGGGTCTGATATGTCAGCGGTTTTGCTCGCCCGGTGAAGGGTTGAGGGAAGAATTATCTTACCACTGGGAGATGTGTTAGGACCCATGTCGCCGCCGATAGCGGAGTGGATAGCACCATGAGGACCACCCTCCAGCTGGTAACGATAGTCTTTGTAATTGTCGATCTTCTGGACCTTGTCGACAGCCACATTATTGTAATTGTCTGACAGCATGTTTCCAACATTCTCACTTCCGTCGTTCCAGCTGCGAGATAAGCAATGAGGATCATAATCGCCACCCAGATAGGAAGGATAGAAATCCTTGAAAGGGCCATCATCGACACACTTCCTGAAGCTTCTTCCTCCCCATGTCGGTTCAGTTTTGTTGGGACTGCCGTCTCCCCCGAAGCCTGTCTTGGCGTCCCAGATAGCAGACTTGGGAACATTTCCGGCATCGAGGGTCCAATCCCAGTACCTGAAAGGTGACTGTTAGTGCATGTGTCATGTTCACGTGAGAACATTGGGACCTACGGCATGACTCCTTCATAGCCACATTCCTTCAATGCGCTCTCGTAGACATGCACGAAGTATCTGTGCCAAGGGAGAAAAGATGCAACGGAGTGGACTAAATGACGTTTAGTATGTGTGTATGCAGAGGTTTGGCAACTAGTGAGGACGTACTCTGGTGATCCAGTTGGGAGTGAATGTAAGGGAAATCGTCATAGAGAGTTGTGTCAAGACCAATTCGGGAAGGCTTGGTAGTAAGACAGCGCACTGCATCGGTGTATTGCTTGCGAGCGGACTCATCCATTTGGCGCCATTCAACACGTTTTGGCGTATTCTCGCAGGTCTTGGAGACGGTAGCCGCTGCACACAGTGCTGGGATAGCGAAGAAGTGGAAACGCATCTCGATAATGATTGTTGATTTGTGGTGGGCAGAACAGAGAGTACAGAGATCGGATGGTTTAAACTTACAAATGCATGCAGCCTCCTTTATAGATGCCTGTTACTTACTTGACTAGACAGATCTAGTCTATACCTTGCTACACTTTACACACTAGTTAATCTAAGACTTCCTTTTGCACGAACGTGCGTATATCCGTATAGCAAAGACCAGTAAGAGAATACTATAATTAGGAACATATCCGAGGGTCAGGACTCAGTCCTGGTTCAACAGCTGCTGCTCCGGGATTTACAAGGAATAATTCTATACTAAGTTAAATGCCGGCAGTAGCCCGGGCACTAGATGCCTACTAGGGTCAAAGCGCTGTAACATACTGTACTGCCAAGACTACTATGGATACAAGAAGCTCGTATAAGAGCCCAGTGCGCTAGGGTGATCGGCAGTTCTTTATTCTGTATCTCCACTTAGTACGAGCTACTGCAATTTTAAGCTGTCAGTGGTAATAGGAGGTTTAGCTTGCTCCCGGATAAGTAAGTGATAAAGGAAGAACGATAAATAGTCAGTTAGTGCTATATATAATGCTTCAGAACAGGGTTAGCAATCTATAAAAAGTTTAGTGTAGTGCACCCTCCTGGTGTTAATGTATCTTGCACTATTAGGTAGTTATACAGAACTTGCCTGTGACTACTGAAACCCATGATAAAGTCAGCCTCAAGCTCTGGAGATCAAGAGTGATTGAGGCATTTGGTTGTTTTGTTGTAGGGGGCACGGTCTTTAGAGCCGCTTGAACACCTACATCTACATCTATATAGACCTGTGCACTGATTCCTTTCTTGAATAGGTCATTGGGCAAGCGAGTCAAGAGGTCTTCATTCCAGTACAGCTCTAGGCTTAAGCCCGACTTTATTTATCAAAAAGAACTTCCCTCCCAGGGTTAAAGTAGACATTAATAAGAAACAGCCGCCTGCTTAGCCCCGTTCACTCCTAAGCGGAGCCACCGGCCATTGATGCGCCCATAACGATCAAACCGGGGTTCATAGTGGCTACACCGACGACCGCTGAGACAACTCCAGCCACAACGCCCAGGATCGCTACCCCATCTCTCATCTCTTCCTTCCTCTGAGTTTTCTTCTGAAGCTCAAGCCTAACCTTCTCTTCGTGCATAGCTGCTGCCTTCTCCTCATCGATACGCTGCTTCTCGAGTTCCGCCTTTAGCTCTTCGGCCTCTTTCAGTTCCTGCTCCAACCTTTTCTGTTCCATCATGTTTTCTTGGTATTTGATCTTCTTCTTTAAACTCTCTAGCTCAGTAGTAAAATGTGCTTGGGCTTCTTTGAAACTCTCCTCGTCCTGTATCTGCTCACGACGTGCAAGTGCATACTCGGCGGCCTTCTCTTCGAGTGCCGCCGTCAACTGCTGTTGCTCGGACATAGCGGAAGCTAGTCGCTGCTCATATTCGGCTTCCTTTTGCTCCATGAGGCTTTCAAGCGAGATCTTGAGCTCTTGTTGAGCTTCGCTAGTTTCAACAAGAAGCTTCTCAAAAGCCTCCTTCTGTAAAGCAAGCTTATCAGCTAATTCTTCATCTGACTGTCGCATCATTTCTGCATGCGCATTCTGGATTTGCTGAATCTCTTGCTGCAACTCTGCCTTTGCAGCTAGGATCTCCCTTTGAACCTCGCGTCCAGCTCCGGTTTTATCGAGTGACATGCCTTCGTCCACCAGCTCCTGTTGAATCTTGAGCATGGCTTTACCACTTCCTTTGTGGATCTTGATGATCTTATCAACCACGCTTTGTGCCGAGTCTTTGGTCCCAAGCCACCTGACCACTTGACTACCGCCCGTGTGCATAGCACCCCAAAACTCGGATCTCGCGATAAGCTCTTTTTCCCGCTCGTCCCCTACATCTAGAAGCGCTATATCCAAGGTATCCCACATAGATGTACATAGAACAACATGACCAAAGGCATTCTTACCGCAAAGCTGTTTGAACATGTCCAGGTTCTTTAGTGCTGTGCCAGATACTCTGTTGTCGCTGATGCGATGTAGATAGATGATCCCTGCCAGCTGAACATTCTTCCGATAGATCTGAGAGAAGAAGAACGCCACTTCCTTCAATATCTCTGTATCGTTTCGTGATGTATCATCAAATCCTGGCGTATCGACGAGATACACACATCGCTCCGGGGTAATGCGATGTGTGTATATACTCACGCCTATTGTGTGAGACGTGAGACCGTGGCCGATCTCAACGTTTTCGCCAGTGACTTGGTTAATAAATGTGCTCTTGCCAGCCCCTGTCACTCCCATCACCGCGATAACGATATCATCGGGGCTTTCATAGCATAAGCAAAATCGAAGGGACGAAGTTTGTCGATATTGACTTACCTGAGATCAATTGATTCAACTTTGGTAGAAGCCATGGTAATCTGGCTAGCCTCTGTGAATGAAGCGGAGGTGTAAGCAAGGAACGCAGTAGGTTCTGGCAATGACAATTTTCTCCCCCCTGCCTGGGTATGCGATGAGGGATACCTTTGTATCTCTTTGCAAAATCTCCAAAAATGGCGTCTTACATTTCATCTCCAGCTTTCAGCCTCGAGCTTAGGTGCGGGCTAGACCACATTCTATCCGTGTGTCGACGGAGGCTAAGCTTCGATTAACAGGAAAAATGGCCAGCTGATCCGAATGGCTGATCACTACCTGTACCTGTTGTATTTAGACTTTTAACCCTCCGCTTCCGTCCTCCAGCCCCAGGTGTCATGACCAATCGTAACGCAGCTGAGCCTGCCACAAACGATTGCACAATTATTACAGCAACCAGCCATATGCATCTAGTGTATGGTCTAGACCCTGATGGCTTTTACGAGCTGAAGAATACAGCCCTTCGCTGTACGTCCAGACAGAAATGTGACTCATGGATGCTGTCTGATGATTTAATGCAGTTCTCCCGCTGTTCCGCAGGTTACTCTAAATGTGTCCTATCTTAGATTACGAGGAATAGAAAACCCCGAATCGAACTATCGAATTGCCGACATGACAAATCGCAAATCCAAAGATGTCTACATTGCCCTGATGGGTCTCACAGGTGCTGGGAAAAGCAGTTTCATCAACCACTGCACAAAGCACGAAGTGACAGTGGGAGATGGTCTGCAGGCATGTGCATTACTAACCTTTTATTGAACATGCCAGACGTGGACTAATTCCCGGTCAGGCACTGCTAAGGTCGAGGTCTATAGCTTCAAATATAGCCCAGGAGTCACCATCCATCTCGTCGACACTCCTGGCTTTGACGACACCAATCGACAGGATAGTGATGTTTTGAGAGACATTTCGGCATGGCTTAGCAAGTCATACACAGAGAAAGTCCTTCTCAACGGTATCCTTTACTTACATCGAATAAGCGATCCTAGAATGCAGGGATCTGGTAGAATGAGTATTACAGACTGACCTCTGCATATCGAACAGGTTTCGAAGCTGAAGAAGGAATTACCGCTCTAGAGCTGTCGTTATGTAATTCATACCTGATATGCGCTTCTACAGAAGGCCATATCCACTGGCCAGAGGTATGGAGTGCACACATGCCCTATGATGGTATCGAAATGCGACTGTTGGCTAGACCAGTTGTCAATAAGATGTATTCCATTATGACTTGCGTTCAGTTTGGACCAAGTAGTAAAATTGCATTTGGATTGGACAATGGGAATGTTGTGCGTGGTACAGTTGCAAAGTCTGGGGAGATCGAGGAGCAGCGTCTCTTGACTACACCAGGAACCTCGGTAAACTCAATGTTTTGGACTTCTGATAGCCGTCTCCTGGTCGGCACAAGGACAGGAATCTTCATCGTTGGTTCAGATGACCATTTCAAACAAGTCACCCAGACGGATCTTGATTTCGATCGGGAGTGCTGGTCGTTGCATTTAGGCAGTGGTGTTAAAGTCTGCGGAACATTACACGACCAGGGGTCTTACTATGAAGAACAGGACGATGGGTACGTTGTGGTTAGGCATAGCAGACAGGCTGTTGCTGTTAGAGTTCCTGCTGATGTATCTCTTGAATCTGAATCAAGGCGTCGGGAGGTTGCAGTTGTACATCATGCATGTATAGCTGTGTACGATTGCGTAAGGTAGTTTGTAGATTCTCTATAAGAAATCTTTACATAAAAACGTTAAAACCTATGCAATGCCTGTAAGTTATCCCTGCTAGCCAAGGGGAATACAGCAATTAAAAAGATAAAAGCCCCACACATTAGAGACAAGGGTTACGAAGAGAGCAGCACTAACTAGATAGTCCAGATAATTATAACGTGCTATAATACTGCTACCGGGTAGTTTCAAACGTATAACACGCTTAGGGGGGTATCTTTCTAATGCCGCTGATCGACATAAAAGTTACATTGATGGATGTCTTATTAAACAACGATTCTAGCTGGTGCCTCGTATACCTATGTATCGTTCAAGAGTACTACCTTCTTTTGTTACAGGTGAAACTCTGGGAAAGAGCTGCATCTCTTGGAAGCGAGAAGACTATGTATTTACTGTGCCCCATCCTCCTCAGGCCACAATTTCCACAGATGTCTGACTTATCTTGGCCCAAGGCTTAATATGATCATCTAATTGGTCCAGTATCAGTCAAGCGGTATAAATAGAAGTAAATAGATGTCGGTGGCGTTGGATATTAGCTTACGGCAAAATCAGGCTGAGAACTTCAGACCATTACTGGCTGATTAAATGAGGATAACAATCAGGCTGGTGACACGAGATGTTCATTGGGCCTAATTTGGTCCAAAAGGGCAGACTTGCATTGAACTATTGTTTCTATTTTGAGTTTTTCATAGGAACTACTGTTTCACAGCGCTTATGATAAGACAGGATCGGGGCATTGATCAACAGCCCCGTCCTCCCATTGTAATCAGAAAGATTTCCTTCACCCTTCCTCTTTCTTAGTTTCTATGGTTAATGACCACAGGGACAAATTTCACCTCCGAAACCTTGAGCTATCTGCATACATTCTTCTGAATGAGAACGATGGCAACAGCCCACGATGGAAACCTTCCTTCGGGATTCATTGATCATGACAGCGCATCAAATGCCCCGGAGGTCGACCCGCGATATTTCGACATGCACAACAAATCACCAGACCAAGTCCAAGTCCAAGTTGTTACACAAAAGAAGCTGCCATTTGGCTGGAGCCTTTGGGCACTACTTACTCTAGCTGCCTTCATCTCTGCTCTTTGTATCGGCGCTGTCGTGGGTGGAATATTAGCCAAAGAACTGGCTGACTGCAAGTAAGTTTAGTTTGTGGCGCTCACACTTTGGCCCACATGCTAACCACTTTACTTTTATTAGATCCTCACTATCCCCAACTAATACACAGACTATGTCTCCAGAAAGCTCTTCGTGCCCCACTGCCGAGGCTGACGACACCAACGGCTACGCACCTGTTCTTGCGAAGGACATTGTGAATCTGACCAAGCCGGATGGATGTGCGAGTCCCGGAGGTCCCCATAAGATCCGATCAAGCGGTGGACTGCTGTACACGTACTACTGCGACTTCAATGCACCGAGCAGCAGAGAAATTCACGACCAGCAGAGGTTCCTGGCATACACGCTCCGCGATTGCATTGACGCCTGCACGAATATGAATCAACTGGTCACAGAGAATCGGGACAAAAGCAGTTCCAACGGAACCCAATGTGATTCTGTCGTGTTTTCATGGGCATTGGGAATATATCCGAATAATCGGGAAGGTAACTGCTGGCTGAAAAGTGGTCGTGCAACAGAGAAGGTGAAGTTCTCCTCCCTGGGGAATATCTATGCTGAAGCACCGTAGTAATTGGCAAAATGGCATTCTGATATTGCTAGGGCGAAGGTTTAATTATATTGGAAGTCGTGTTGAGGTCTTCCTTGTTAGGCTTAGCGATTAAACATTCTCAGTGTAATATAGACTATAGCGCCGTCAAATTATCGATACAAATTAGAGTTCCTATGTCCTGTCGTTGAAATTACATTCCAGCAAACGCACACCTTCAAAGCCTTTCTCAATATCTATCTTCTCAATTGATCTACAATCCTATCGAACCTTTCCTAGAAGAAATGTAGACTGACTGAGCTGTTACACCACAACTCAAGCCTTTGAAACTGTCACATCGAGGTTGTCAGGAGCCCCACCTTCCAAGTTGGCACCTGTTGCCTTGACTGTATAGTTGCTGTCAACAGAAGCGACAGTAAAGGTGTTGGTCTTAGAACGGAAAGTGCAGTCCCAGCAAACATTTGTGTCTCCTCACCAATGAAGATAAAAATACAATTGGTTGAAACTACCTGTTGCAATATTCTACGTCTTATTCGCCATGTTATAGACTGACTAACTAACCAGTAGGTTTATTATTTTAGGGCGTCTTAAGGTTAAAGAAAGAAGAATTTACATTGCATACGTGTTACCAGCACTATAAATGTGGTAGCTAAAGGATTATGTCTCTCTAAAGGCAACAATAGTTTCGAGAAATTTAACGAAGTCGGATAGTTGTAAGAGAACCGGGGACTGCATGTATGACTGCGACTCCAAACCACCGAGCAACGAAGACATCCACAACAAGCAAAATTTCGCATACGCACTACTGCATTGTATCAATACCTGCACAGGTATGCATGACTGGCTGGATACAGTAGGGATGAACACAACTGGAGTGGGCGTCCAATTTAAACCGTCGTTTTTGTTAAATTACATAGGTCTGGGATCACCGGCACGTTGTCTGCTGGCTGAAGAGTGTCGAGGCAGAAAGTCAGGCATTTTTCAGTCTCTTCGGGCTATCCAGATGGGTGGCGTAAATTTACAGCCTCATTTTCAACCTAGATTCAAGAAGCGGTAAGCTACAGGCTTGTGCTATCGCCCTCTTACCTATTGCCACGTAGCAGTCCAGGAAAATGGGAACAGTGTACCGCCAGCAGCAATCTGGGGGCCATGCAGCCTCCTCGTATCTGTGCTACATGAAATAACAAATATTGCGCCCCCCACAAGCTAATTGCCAATCCCCAGCGCGGGCTAGTAAAGGTCACAGAGAGTTGGTAGTCCCACACCATGAACTAACAAACCGATAAGTTTATTTCTTAAATCTTCTATACCTCTTCTCATGAAATATAACGTCTCGATGACTGATATTGTTTCTTGTATCGGTAACATCGAGAGGACAAGATGTCTGACCAATCCGACATGGACGAGTTCAAGAAATGGCGATCCATCGTTACGCTCATAACCTTCATTCTCGCCAGAAAGTCTTGTGATCCCTCGATTTATGTCCGAACACTAACAACTCATAAACGTAATAATGGTTCTGCCGTTTTACATCCCGATATGTGTCCCGTATGGACTGTGCGAAGCCATTTCTAGAGCTTCGATCGCTTGCAAAATAACATCGCAACCACCTAGAAGACCAAGGAATGAAGTCTCAGATCAGAACCCTGGGAAGCAAAGATTTAACAGGCTGAAATTCCCCATCAACTTCGTCACAGCCCCCCTTCTCGGGTGTCTGCTCTTACTATGTATATCAGCCATTGGTGTGAAAGAGCTGCGCGATGGCACCTTGGGAAGAGACGATATATATCCAATTGACATCATGACTCTATCCTTACTAGTGTCATACATGGGGCTCTCTATCGAGGCTTCAGGACTTTTAAGATACCTATCACTAAAAACGATGCAATGGAGGGGGGGTCTTGGCCATCGGTTATTTTTCTACATTTACCTTCTTTCATTTGCCTTATCAATCTTCCTAGGCAACGAGCCAGTTGTTCTTGCAATGACACCACTGCTCATCGGTATGTACAGGATTTCAAGAAATCTTGTCAATCCGAGGGCATGGATATATAGCCAGTTAGCTGTGGCCAATATCGGGGCTTCAATGGTGGTATCCTCTAGCACAACGAACTTGATTCTCGTGGAGACATTCAAAATCAAGTTCATCTACTATACGGCGAATATGGCGGTCCCGGTTTCCATTTCGGCGGCCATCTTGTTCCCTTGTCTACTATATGTCATCTTCGCCGACGAAAAACTACTCCCCAAAGAGTTCGAGCTCCGAAATCTTAACGAAGAGCTGAGATCTAGCGTCCCAATTAACCCGATTCTACGCATCGTGGAGGATGAGGAAGCTTTAGATAGGCAACTCACGATATCGGAAGGATACCTCGATCATTTTCTTGATAGGGTGAGTGCTTGGATAGGATCCGTTATTTTGGTAGCCACGATAATCACACTACTCGTCTTTGACGCTACCGGAGTGAGTAACGGCCAGCATACTGTCTTTTGGGTGGCTTTGCCTGGATCATTCATCGTCTTTTGTTGGGATACCTATCATGGTTGGCACCAGCGGCATCTAACACGGGATATTATTATGAGAGCGAAGGCTTCCTCGAGAGTGGCAACATATCTGAGCAGAGTGCTGTCAAAGCCACCGGTTCGAAAGTCTCTATACTCGGAAGTGACTGGCGGTGAGTTCTCTTATCTACAAAGGATTTCACGTGCTTCCACCGAGCCTCAGAATCGCAACACGAGAGCCCATGGCAAAGTCTCTCTTCTACCAATCCGGCGTTCCAGTGACCCTGATCTATCAACTTATTCAGGCACCTCCGTTGACCGTGTCAGCAATTGGTGGCAGATTCAAAAAGAGGCGTCACTGCAATCTTCAACTTTTAATCTCGTTGACTGGCTGCAAGCTACTGTTCCGACTACGATGGCAGTGTTGGCAACTATGCCATTCGAGACAATTCCGTTCACATTGTGTATGTTCGTTCTCGTTGAGGCGCTGGCCAACAATGGTTGGGTTCCAGTCTTTGCCCTTGGATGGGATAGTTGGGTAGACAGAACTGGGGTTGTGGGCGCGGTTTCTGGTATGGCATTCCTCTCCGTTATTATTTGCAACGTAAGTGTCCTGTGTTCTTGAAGTTCAAGGTAACTAAAAGTCTTCCTGTTTCTTGGTAGTAGTGTGGGAACGACTATCCTATTGTCCCGGGTGCTACAAAGATGGCAGGAAATGCGTCATATCCAAGGAACACCGCTGGGTGATCGGACGTTTGCAGCAGCCACTTATAGTCTAGCGATCGGGGCTAACTTTGGCGGCTCTTCCGCCGGGCTATTATGGAGACGCGAACTACTGCGAAGGAATGTTCACGTCAGAACCGTTGAATATGCCCGAGTAAACCTCCCAATCATGATCATTTCTATTCCAGTTGCCTGTGCAGTGCTGATAGGACAGGTGTATATCACAAGGGATAACTCTCCTTAAATATGAACGTCGAAGGCTGGGAAGCTGGGAAGCTCTACTAATTAGTTAGTGCATAGGTAGTGAAACATGTATCAATTAAAATAGATTTCTTTGTAACGGTAATAGACTATAGCCGCTTCAACTCATTGATGTAAAATATAGTTCCTAAATTCTATCTTCGAAATCAGACTCTAGTAAACGCACACCTTGAAACATCTTCCCGATATCTGTCTTCTCGATCGATCCACAGTCCTGTCGGATCTTTTCTATGAGGACTTGCAAGAATTGAACAGGGCTTTTTACAAAGCTCGACATGTTCACCAATTTTCCATTGGCACCTGGTGGGATAAAGCCATCTGGGCCAAGAACAACAGCGGTATCCGCATTGTCAGTGTCCCAAGCCAGCCCGAGTAGGTCGCAAAGTGTGGTATAGTCCCCGAAGCATGATAGGTATAGTTGTCCCGAGAAGAGGTTCAGAAACAATGCAACATCTCTTGAGATGGCGTCGAAAGTGGGCTTCCCTGATACGTGATAGAGTTGGAGGTGATCAAGCGATTGGAACGCAAGGTTTACCCTCGGAGCGTAGATATGTAAAGCCACATGTGGAGATCTTTCGATCAATGGTAGTAACTGTTGGGCTTCAAAAGGGCTGATGATAACGAGCCCGATGATACATTTGCTTTTCCCGACTAGGATCCATTGCACTGAACGTTGGAAGGAGTCTGAGTAATTGCTATCGCTGAAAGTTCCCTTGACCGTCTTTGCGAAATCCAATGTGGCACGCAAATTGATGGGAAAGCTGTCAAGGTCAATATACCCAGCTGCCGAAGTTCTGTGCAGGGTTCGGAAGGCCGACTTATGTTCAGTGTTGAAGTCGTTGGAGACATGACCGTTCTGTATCCATTTCCTCAGAGACTCGCTAACGGAGTGGGTTTCTGGCTCGGCGGCAGGTGGTTTCTCAATTTGTCTCTCTTGCTCTGTTTCCGGAGACAGTTCTCGTTCCTGCTCCTCTTGTAATGATGCGGTGTGCAGTTCGGTCAATCCGAAATCTTCGCAGCGGGCTCGAAGGACGTCCATCTTTGAGGAATCAGCTTTATCAAGGAATGCATCCAAGTTGATGCGGCCGTTTCTTGGACGATAGCGTTGGTCCAAAGTTTGGGACTCATCCTCCAGAAATTGCTTAGCCCATCCCGGACCATCATCTCCGTGGTGAGACCAGAAAGCTTGCTGTCTGCTGAACCGGACACCCTGGTTGAGCCACAGGGGAATTGCCTTTCGCAGGTCAAGACACGTTTCGGTAATGGCCCAATTGAGGACATCCGCTATGGTGACTTCACGACTACCGGGGTTATCTCCGGACTTCAGATTAGCAATATTTTGCTCAATCTCCCATGGGACACAAAACTCTACGGTTTGGCCCTTTCCGAGTTTTCGCATCCGCATACATGCTGGGACGTGGTGAGCAATATTCAAACAGTCGCTTGTTTCCACTTACCCTGAACCAATCGGTCTTTCGTCAATCCAGCCCCCAAGGTGACTACCGCGCGATAGTTCGGGGGAAGCTTGAGATCTGTTCCTCTGGTGTGAGATTCATCTAAGAAGACAAGGCATCGGTCAAGTTGTTCGGAGAATGGTGACGTTTCGAGTTCCTCGACTTTGCCAGACCGGTCGAGCACAACGATCTCATCGTCGTCATTGAAACAGACGACTGCCTGAGTCTTGTCCTCATTCTGACAGCGTGCTAGCCATCGCTTCGCAAACTGTAGGTTAGTGAGGTCAATCACCTGAGCTCCAACATCCAAGACTACACGTGTCTGTGTATCCATTCCCGATATCATATCTAGAAGCATCTGGCTGTTGAATGGGGTGCCTTTAGCTTCCTCCGGTACTAGAGTGACCCCATTCTCTGGCTGCAACAAATAACCAAGCACTAGTGCATTGGTATGCTTTTGTTCTGGAAGGTCGAGTTGCTTAATATCCGTAGGAAGAACATATCTTGAGTCGTTGGTCCCGCTAAACCCAGTGGTAGGATGATCTTTCACCTTGCCTAGGTCCCAGCCTGATGCTGACAATTTGTGAGGAAACTCCTTAGCCTCCTTGCTGAAGACCAGGTGACTCAAGTAGTAGTCAATGGCCAACTTGGAGTAGCGAAGGTGCGGATATATCTCTTCTTGGAACTGGGCTCGATCTCGCAGATTGACACCTTCTAGAGTCTTCAACGGCGGTGGTAGAGTCGGAGCTGTTCTCGTCCACTCATGGTATTCCGTTCTCGCATTGTCCGACTTTACAAGTAGACGAAAGGCAGAGAATAGAGACTCTTCGTCCAAGCCACTGTAGTAGTAGCTCAAACAGGTGAGGGTAATCACTACATCCGGATGACTGAACTCTGATCGTGGGGAAGGGCTGTCTTTGGCGCGGAAGGGAACAGCCAGCTTGGTTCCAGATTGACGATGCGGATCGACGCCATAGTTGACTCTCCATCTCTTCTGGCCTAAAGCAAAAGCGAGGATACCTCCAGCAAATAATCCCCGTAAGAGTAAGATGCGACCTATTGATGCTCCGTCAAAGAACCGGCTGCTTTCGACTAGGTCAACTTCCGTTGGCGTGAGCTCCCAATGAATGATATATCGTTGCACGGCCTCCTTGAAGCTGGTGGGCTGATGGCTGATCGGAAATCCGTGCATGCCAGCTTTGCAGATATGAGAGGCGACATGGTCGAGGACTTCCTTTGCAGCATCGACCTGTAGAAAGCGAACTACGGGAAACTGCCCTTCGTTGCGATGATCAAACTCAAGTGATTTCGAAAGGTGAGGCTTGGCTTCACCAGCAATTCGGGCGACGAGTCCCAGCACTTCTTGAACGACTGCCCATCGACTGGGGCTATCTTCGATTGAGCATTGTTGTCCCAAAGTGTATATAAGCTCGAACTTGACGCTGAAGTTCTCGTCACTTTCATCCACGATATCGCGAGAAGAATGATCAAATAGGTTGCGGGTTACCCTGAGGCGATCCGCAACACCTTTGTTACTGCTCAGGTGACATTCTAACTCCATAAGCTGCAAAGATAGCAAATGTTCCGGCTGGACCATTAGCACACCCCCTTCAGCCATGCAGCTGTTAACTAATCGATGAATCGAGTTTGCTCGTTGGGCGTCCATTTGGATATCTCGGGAGAACGGTAGGAGATAGACAGGGCGATCGAGCAGGCCGGCAAGTTTTGATACAAGCATCTGATGCATCTGCTTTGCTTGAGGCTTGGCAACGATGACACGAACCATCTTACATCCGTCTGCAAGAGCAGTAGCTACCATTGGAACGATGACAGTGGATTTTCCCTCGCCCATGTTCAGCTGCATCACACCGTTTTTGTGCTCTGGAGGACTGATCATGGTTTGAGCGACCTGCTGCTGCACGCTCCGGATCATGATCTCGCTCTCACACTCTAGCAATAGCCACTCCGGATGATCTTCAGCTTCCCAAGTGTCATGTCCTGGGTTATGGAGCTCGCGAAGAATGTCTGCAGGGCTAAACTGGAACTTGATGAGCCGCTTCGCTCGCTGAACAGCTGTAATACTAAGCGCATACTGTATAACAGCCGTCTGCCACGTCTCATTGAGGGAAGAAAAGCGTGATGGTCGAAGTTGCTGCAGTATAAGAAGTGGCGATACTCTTGGTAAGTACCCAGAGCATGTCAAGATACGCTGCATCGACCGTGGTAGTGTAGTCCCATCCTTTCGCGTAAGTGCGCTTCCCATAAGGACACCCGATAAATGTTGATAGACCGCTGTCGCCTGAGTGTTGTGTCCCTCTAGACTCTCCTGAAGTGAATGACTTAATCTTTGAAGATCATTTATGGCAAGGTCGCTTTCAGCGCGCTCGGTCAGACTTGAAAGGCTCTGGCGTAGTTCGTCCAGATAGCGATGTTTGTACGGCAAATTCGCCTGGACCTCGAGGTTATCAATTATATCTGCCAGCTCATTTATCGTCCCCGGGTCCATGTTCGCCGTTTGCTGTGGGATATCCAATACTGATATCGGGCAGGAATTGTAGCGTTCAACGGGCCGCAGAAACAAGTTCTCAATTGATATACATCTCATCGGCCGGTGCTGTACTACCACCGCCACCCTTTCTGGTTTAGAGTGAAGCTTGAGGCCTTGTATGGGTATCTCTTCTAGACGATCGTAGATACTCTGAAGGTAATGTTTGAACCTCAGGTTCTCATACCACGTTGACCACATAGGAGCCAATCGTCTCATCGCATCTTCGCACCTTAGCCAGGTATGGACCGTGTTTCCTTTTGGCGTTTTTGGGACTGCACAAGGCCATTGGTTGCAAACTTGGTCTTTGAATGAGCTGGCAGCACTGCTAGTGCTTCGAGCGAACTGCTGCTCACGTCTGATCGAGAATTCCCGTTGAGTCTCGTCTGGCATAGGTGAAAGGGAGCCCTCGGGGCATGAGTTAATATTGCGGACTGCACTTTCAGCCAGCTCATGAACATCTCCCCGAACTGCCACCCAGCCTTTCGGGAGATCATATGAGTACTCAGTGGGCAATTCCACTGCCGCCACTGAACCAGATTGTGCCATCATCAACATTGCTTGGATGATTTGAGGGTCATAATGTTTTGAATAAGACATAGTCACCATCCAGACCATCAGTTGGAACCTATTTAGCCAGTCTTGTTCTTTTTGGAACGCATAATGAATTTGGCACCAGTCTGAGGAAAGGAAAGTGTTTGTTTCTTGAAGCCACCTTGAGTCGTACTGCATGGTGCTCCTATGTGGTACTCGTCTTGTGTTCAACACGTAAGCCGCAGAGAGATGTTTGTAGATAACGTCAGGAAAAGAAGACTGAGTTCTCTCGATCAGATAACATTGCTTGTGATAGACTCGAGATGCTATCTCCTGAGCACGGATTGCGCGAGATGACATGGTCCCTTGGGCCCTTGAGTAATATTCCACATCATGCTGAGTCGTGAACCTTTCCGCGCCAAATCCAGAGACATGTCCAGTAGAAGCCCTGTTGATTGCTCGTTCAACCAGATGAAGTGAAGAGTGATTTGGGGAGTCTGGTACTTCGTGCTTGGGATACAGGAAACAGACTTCTCGGCATCGTGCGAGTATGTCGAGCACGGCTTTGTAGAAGCGATCGTCCTGAGACATATAGCTCAGTCTATGAGACCACTCAACAACCTGCATCACTTTCTCGTTCTTTGGATAGAAGGAGCGCGTGGGTGACAGGCCTGCAATCCAGTTCAGGATGGTATACGAAGTCTCGGTCAAGATGCTAGGTGCGCGGACTACCGCAGATCCTAAGATTTCCAGAGCTTCTTCAGTTCCTGTTCGCCCAATGAAGGGGTCAGGAAGACAGTACGATGTAAGTGCGTGGACATAGGCCAGATAAAGCTTGCTTTCTGTCCTGGTGCTACCGACCAGTCGACCGAGAAGATCGTCGAGTTTGTAAGCTTGTACACGACGGGCGCTACCGTGGACCACCCTGACGATTGTTTGATGGAAAGGCTGGCTGAATATCTTCGCCTCATGTTGCACTTCGCCTTCAGGAATAAGGACTGTTCTGCTAGCTGGTTGCTTGTTGCTGGATAACACGAGCTTACTCTTCAGCCCCACGAGTGTCCCTGTAGACTGATCCGGATCGATATGCATGTCGCGGAACTGCCGGGATTCAATGAACGGTTCTCCTAACTTGTGAAGGAATTCAAGCCGCAGATTTGGAACTCGTATCTCGGTAACTCGCTTGACGGTATCATACACTAAGTAAAGCCCCAGTGGTTCTTCAAGCGGGTCCAGGATTGTAGCAATACGCTTGGCCAGCTTACTGGAGGGAGCAATGAGAAAAGCATCGTTGCCATGACATAGTCTCCAATTACCCTGGTCTCGATTAAAAGTCCAATTTGTCTGCTCCTTTACAGCCCAGTGATCCTGCAGCCTGCAGAACTTGATGCTTCCCGATTTGCGTTGGTGCCAATGAGCGAAATCGTCAGTTAACCGGTGGGGGACCATCCCCTTCAGCAGTCGTGATGGGACCAGATCTAGCGTTGACCCAGGCTTGTATAAATGAAGCAAGAGGTCTTCACCTTGCATGCCAAAATGAACAGTATAGCCTAGGAACTCTCTGGTCGCACTAAATCGCATACCTGGTACATCACTTGGCATGACATCCAAGATCATGGAGCCAAAGATTCTTCCGTAGTCTTCGTGCATGCTATAGTCGCGTGGTAAACGTGCCAAAGGGGCACCGTTGACCAATAGTTCGCCTGTCAGGACGTTAACGTTGACTTGTCTTCGACCAGAATATGTCTCAAGCCAATAACACGTCCCAGAGGCGAGAGCCCAGCCTGTCGTGCAAGAAAAGTCTGGCCAGTTTCTCTTGATAGCCAGATCAAGGCATTCATTTCCCTGAATTAGGACTTCGTCGACGAGGATTGATCGAGCACGCTGCAGGGTGTGTTGACTCCTGTCTTCCAGCATGCGTTGGAGCGAGCTCTGAGCATTATTCCTCGCAGGAGTCGTGTTGTAGATGACGATAGAGGACTCCACTAAGAGGGATGCCTGTTTAGAATCCACAAGAATCGTTTTTAAATGCTCATCATCAACGTGGAATGTTTGCAAACATATCATGGCAACGTCAAGAGCAGATTCCAGGAAATCCTTTCGCTGCTTGTCGTCCGCCGTGTCCTGGACTTTCTTGATCAGAGTCAGAAGCCACTGGTATGAGATGCCGCGACATTTAGACAGAAGGTCCAAGATACCCTGAGACATCGTTGGGGTAGCCACAGACAAGAACCGAGTCGCTAGAAGTGTAAAGCAGCACAGAGCCGTGTGAGATTCCCAATTCTTTTCAATCCTAGAAACTCCCTGAGAGAGACTCTTCAACAACTGGTGACCGAACTCGACGTCAGTGAGGCGCGTGTGAGTGTCTCGAGTATCCTGCAAGGTATCATTTGGCCCGGCCTGTAGGCTCATCTGAAGCAGGAAGATTGCTGTCTCTTCTTGGTTGAAGTCAATGGTAGGCATCGCAAGTTGAGTCAAGATGCTCATCCACTGTAGACGGTATCCGTATGGCAAGACGGCCAGAGCCTTGAACTCCCCCAAGGTCATATGATCCGGGCATTTGTATTGACTTGCTATCACCTGGTTTGGGGTCTCACCATCCGGGTTGAGCCAAGTGCGCATGAGGAAAAGAGTCAAGATTTGGGCACGATCGGGAAGTTTGAAAGTGCACAGCTCGGAGACGGTCATTGACTGGCTGAATGGAGAAATAAAGCTGCCACTTGCACGATCGTGATAGTGATAATTGAGACCGTTCTGTACATAAACATCTGTCTCATAACTGACCCCAATTGATCTTCGATCTCGGTGAGTTTGAAGATGGGGCTTTGTCTCTGACACAAGATGCACTCGACTCCCCCGAGAACTGCACCAGGGTGAGAGGCCGCTATACGAGTACAAAGGATAGGATGAGCGTGGGTGTTCTCCACATGACTTGAAAGCAAGAACCTCATGGATAAGATAAAATGTGACATCCCGCCACTGGGCAAATTGTTGAGGGATATCGAGTTCGAAGACTGTAGCCTGGGCTTGGAGAGTGTCGCTAGGTAACGGCCACTCGTGAACCACTATCTGAAGATTGTTTGCTCGATCCATCAAAGAACGACGCTTGCAGTAGGGATCGTGCGTAAGATAACTGTAACCGTGTTTATCATATCGAGTAATCTGTTCGCATGTTGCCGCGTTATACTCTTTCATCAAGTCATGATATAGGCCCTTCATGACCCAAAACTCACTGATCTTGGCCGCTTTATCTGACTCGGCCTTCTTCTCTATCATAGTCTTCTTGTTTTGTAGCATTGACGAAGATAAGAAATACCGGACAGGAAAGGACATGCTGTCGCCGAAAGAGCGAAACACAGAAGGTCTGTTCGATATGCCGTTGCGTTTGGCAAGATAGCTCTCGAGATTCTGGAGCCTCGCCATATCTGCCTTGGACTGGAAAAGAAGTACCTGCCAAATTGCAGTGGGTATTTCTGCACCGTATTCCTCGAGCATAGGGAAGTGGTGCAGTGCAGCTCTGTCTGCCGCTACCCAAATCTCGCCAATGGTAAGGAGCATTCGCGATGCACCTTCCGGACGGTTTGAGTAAACGTCTTTCGCAGTCGAATGGTAGCTTTCAAGCAGCACTTTGAGGGACCCACAGACTGTTTCCTCGTGAATATGCTTTTCGACCCATTGGTCCAGATTCTGTTGGGCCCACGACTCTACCATTGCGAGGGTGAAAGGAAGATAGGCCTTATCGTCTGGCATGCGAACCGTTGGAAGGCTGTCGGTATCGAAGGGCTTGACGTTCGATACCGGACTGAAGGCTGAGGTATCGTTGTTATTACCACGGTTAGAGATAGACGTAACGAAGTCGTCAATTCTTGGAAGAGAAAAGGAAGTATGGTCCTCCACCTCGATCGAGGCCAACGATTTGATATCCAACTGCTCCTCCGAATGGTTTCGGATTCGCTCCCACCTCTCATTCAAAGTCTTAGAAGCAACGAATACGATTTCATAAACAGCTAAAAGCCACTTATCATCGCTCAGTCCTTTGACCTTACACAGGCGGTGTGATATCTTTGTCATCATAATATGAAGCATCTCGCTGGACGCCGGGGCTTGATTTGCATTCTTGAGAGCCTGGGCCATCAGGTAGGTCATGAAACGTTTGTATACACCGTCTGATCCACCTGAAAGGCGAGTCATAGTAAGCTGCAGGCCCACACGGATGAGTAGCCAGACAGGGGATCTTCGCCAGGGAAGCTTGCTACTATTGTAGCTTGTTTCCTCACGTGTATTCTTGCGGATGCCGTCGACTTCGACCTGTTCTCCGACACCTCTGAGGAAGCTCGTCAGTAGCTCATTCACTATGCGTGGATCGATAGTCTCTCGCTCTTCGTGATGATCCATCTGAGCTTTCCTGGCCGTTGGCTGGGCTTCCGCGACTTTCTGGTGAGACATCTTGACAAGTGTGTCGGCCAGAACTTCCTGGAAATGTCCATTCCGAAAGTCTTTGTCGGAGACTTTGGTCGCAGTGTCGGGGAATTGACGAACAAGACGCCCCTTCGTGGTCATGGCCGCTGCATTGGTCGGAGACAACTCGAAAGTCTCGAAGTAGAACCAACATCCCACTTTACGAATAAGCAAGCCTGCATTCTGAGCGGCAACATGGAAGAGAGCGACTGGTTCTGTATAACTGGTTATCAATGACGCATATAACAAAGGTAGGGTGGGAACATACTGTCTACAGAAAGGGCTGATAACACTTTCTTGACGCCGACGTAGTCCAGAAACCCCTTTGGGTCGGTCACATCCCGCATGTTTTCGAGCATGGAAATTGCAGGCTGGGCAGTGGCTCCATCCTCTCCAAACAACTTGTCGGCAAAGCTCTGCAGAGATTGCAGGACAAATTCCATCAAGAAGATAGTATTCGAAGCACTCGTATCATCGCCGCCTGGTAGCTTCGGAGGCAGGAACAAATGATGAAAAATGTATTCAACCTGGTTGCTGTCTTCAACGAAGGGCATCTTGGAGGTAGATGAAAAGGTTCAGATAAACAAATGGTAATATATGTGTTTGAATAATTGTCTTTGATAGTTTTGTTAAGCGCGCATGCATTAATATTGGTAAGAAGCCTTGATAGATAAGCAAGTGAACAAGTTACCCATGACAGCAATCGACCTGAAATCAGGGCAATGTCCGAAGTTGGAGGCTCAAAGCGAGGTGGCCTAGCCAACACGCCAGGTTGGCCTCCTGCATTGAGGGCTGCAAGCCGGCCCGACCGCAGAGGAGAGTACCGACCGGGATATGCACCGCCACATAACGTATCTTATTTTCTCTATTCTTCAATGGCTGGGGATATCGGTCAGTTTGCCAGCAGATTGGTTGGTTGCGGTTGGGCAATCATGTGTTGGAGATGCAGGAGGCCGACCAACGTTAGTTGCCCAGCCATCGTGTTACGCTGACCGCAGGATGTCAGAAGAATTGACCATCATAAGCATAAGAGACGAAATAGTTCAGTCATCTCATGGCGATTTAGAGAAGCATTTAGGCTACTTTATTTTAGTAGCCTAAGTCTTAAAGTATATTTCTTGTGTCACCCACCTAGGCTGAGATAATGTTGTCGCTTTGACAATCTTGGAGGACCTTTTGAAACAGAATTACGCCTTGATTACCTCGTCACAATTGTTCATACTATTGCAGTACTCCATTTCTACTTAGAATATTCTTGCCCGGCCCCAAAAGGCGACGGCGAAGAATGCCATACTAATGGCAATAGCGTCCACTCTGACAATAAGCGCAGAACTCGAACTATTCTTTTGAGTCTTTTTGAGGAGTACGTTCCCCAAGGCACGCAGACTCGAAGTTTGCACTGTGATTGACTTGTCGCATGCTTTCTTCGCTAGCACCAGATCTCTGAAGTAAGCCTTATCCGGCTCGTCGACGCCAAATGGGGAATTGAGTGTTGTCAACAGGTGAACATAACAAGGGTGGCAGAGGTACTCAGGAGTTAGATCCTCTCGGGAACGTGGGTATTCCTCGATCATTTCTAAGCAAATCATTAGTACCTGACACCATTTCTAGAATTTTGGCTTACGAACCACTGCAAT
This sequence comes from Fusarium sp. MBC 181, assembly GCA_030772735.1. Classification (NCBI taxonomy): domain Eukaryota; kingdom Fungi; phylum Ascomycota; class Sordariomycetes; order Hypocreales; family Nectriaceae; genus Fusarium; species Fusarium sp. MBC 181. The sequence goes on along the minus strand of JAPHDB010000337.1, from coordinate 1,928 downwards.
ATCTCCCTGTTTCATCGTCGGTCTCACAAGTAAGATTCCAGCCCCTCCAGATTTTCTCATAACGTCTCACCCGAGCAGAACCGCACTCGTTAGAAAGTGTTGTATACCACGTCCGGATTGATCGAGAACATGATCTAGTACATTCCCCCTCCCTTCTATCGCTGCCGGGGAAAACGTAGCCAAATTTTAGATAATCCATGACTGACTCGTGACAATCAATGTCGGCTGACAAGGCCCTGTCGCAGGCGTTCGTGGGATCATGATGTTCGTCATATATGTTGAAGGTATTTGCGATTGAGAGGAGGTTGAAGGCAACAACGAGCGTAGATAAATGCATTTTATTATCGGCTGACTGTTGAATGACTCGTGATGAGAGTTGAGTCGCTTGGACGCGAGGAGTCTCGTCTTCTGAAGGTAACTTGGTTTAATTTAAAGAAAGAAAAGAAAAGGCGCGCTGGTGGGCTGTTTTTTATGGGCCATTTAAGGCAGCTGCCGAAAATAAAATTACATCCACAGTTGGACGAGACTGGGATTGAGTGGGGATCCAAAGCTAGTAGAAGCTATGACTACAACTCTTTCTCATCAATAGTAGATCTCGAGTAGACTAGAGAGGTAAGGGCAATGGATTGCAAGACTGCAGCTTGAGAGGTTGTATTGAATGTACAGGCATCTCAAAGAGTCCCCGAGCTGCTCCAAGCACGTGATTCTAACACTGTCAATGGTCGCTAACTCAGATACCGTCACAGTTGGTAGAATGAGCATGTGAAACACTGTGGGTCAGCCATCAATTGGGTCTTAACAGGAAAGTAACTGTTTCTAGTGGCGATATGTTAAGACACTAACAAACCATCCCGAACCAGGCTAAGTAAATTAAGGGGAAGCTTTGAGCCGCACCTCACAACCAACATCAATGAAATGGGACCGTGTCAACTTCACGTCACCATCCATACACGTATCTTACCATGAACAACTACTCGAGTGCGGCACATGCACACGAGCTTTTCCGGCAGGCTAGAAAGCTCGCGACCAGCACCTTGACGCTACAGGTCATCGTGCCCCAGAGTTCGAGTGCGACACATGCCATCGCTTCTTCAATTCCGACGAGGCTCGTTGGCAACACATGAACGCTGTAGACCATTTCAAGTATGACTGCTCAATTTTCAGGGTGACTTGGCCGACAGAGGAACAACTAACCCGCCATGAGCAAGACGATCACCATTATTGCAAAGAATGTCAGAAGCGTTTCCAGGCCTCCAATGCTATCAAAATACACCTCAACTCGCGCGTTCATCGCCGGCAGTAGATTCAATGTCCCTTTTGTAAACGCGCTTTCGTCAGCGCGACTAGTCTTACGCACCACGTGGAAAGAGGTTCGTGTCCCAAGGCAACGAATTTAAATCGCGACACGCTGTACAAGCTTGTACGGAGTAAGGATCCCGGTGGTGCTATTACCAACAACCTTATCGGGTGGCATGGTTCAACGCACTATGAAGCCAATGGCCTCGCATATAACCAGAGTTGTCAAGCTTGGGAGTGCTATCTCTGCCACCGATTGTTTAATAGCCTTCAGGGTTTGAATAAGCATTTGAACTCGCCTGTCCGTAAGTATTGTCTATTGACTTCGTGTCCAAGTCCAGCCTAACGTTGCATCTTGGTAGACCAAGAGAAGCTCTACCACTGTCCAAAGAGGGCTTGCAATAAGCAGTTCACAAGCCTGGCTGCCATTATCAATCACCTTGAGAGCGAGGCTTGCGGTCACACACGGTTTGAGAATGTGCAACAGGGTATCCACGGCATGGTAAACGGGAACAGGTTGATTGGTTTCTGATGATTGTAGCACCGTGACTTCATGCATATGGCTTTAATAGCTGGTGGTTTGAAGATTAATGTTTGCAGTTTGTTTTACTTAACGTGTTTTATAAGCGAGT
>JAPHDB010000336.1:0-19404 GCA_030772735.1 Fusarium sp. MBC 181 | reverse complement strand
AACTAATCTTAAAGAACTATATTTCTGATTATATGTATCTTTATTTTATCTGTACCTTCTATTTCTGCTCCTACTTTAAGTTATAGTGATTGCTTTGCATTGTAGTTTGTTTACCACCTATCTTTACTTAACCGAGAGCTCTTAATATGATACCCCGATTGGAATTTTAAGTCAGCGAAATACTTGCTTTGTGATTGATTGGCTTTCCTACCTACTTTTCTACCTTATTCTTAATTGTCATGCAGCCCAAATTGTTGCCTACCCCTGTTTATTCTTATGTATGTGTCTATCTCTTACCTATTTCCCTGCATTGATTTCTATAGCGACTACAATTGCTACTTAATGCGTTACTAATGCGTTTAAATGCATGCCACATAAAGGCTCTTAGGCTGCCAAAACCAACAATTAGGGTATACTAGTTAGTTAACCTGATTGCAATAAGCAGCATTGAGTACGCTACTTTTGCGCTGGAGCCCCTGCAGGTTAAGCTTTAGCCCTTATATTCGGCTGTTAAATAAAGAGGCTATGCTGTTGGTATAGATACCTACCGCTAATTACGCGTGCAAGATGCTTAGCCTACGAAGAGAGGCATCTAATTTACGCTACCCCCTTAACTATGCGGCCTAGTAAGAGCCTGCTTTTCTGCCTATTAAAAATATCTGTAACTTTATCTTGGTTTACTTTTTTATATTCCTACGTCTCTGGTTCTAGAACTATTGCTTATTGTATAGTTAACTAATTTACCTTAATTAGTACCTTGCTTTCTCCTAGGATTATATTGCAAATTATGGCGAATCCCTAGGACTACATAGTTAGCTAGATCTGCGCCCTTACTATCAAGTCTATCGCTGCCTAGGCTTTCCTCGACAAAGAACATAAGGGCCCTCTAGAAGTGGCCTAGAACGATAACAATAATTATGCCTTGGGTAGGATTGGAAGTTATAATATTGTGATTGCTATCTTGCCTAACGGGGAGTATAGTACGGCTATTGCTGCGGCTGTAGTAAGAGATATGCTTGGTAGCTTCCTGAATATTTGCATTGGACTCCTAGTTGGTATTGGTGGTGGTGCGCTAAGTCTACATTATAATATACGTCTCGGCGATATTGTGGTTAGTAGCTGTAATGGCTGGAAAGGTGGGGTTTTCTAATATGATTTTGGTAAGATAATCTAGAATTAGTTTTTCTAAGAAATAGGGTTCTTAGACTAACTGCCGATGGTACTGCGGACGGCAGTTAGTGCCCTTAAGAGTAGGTACGACTTAAGGGGCTACCGGCTTAATGAGGATGTAGATATAGTATTGAAGAAGATTAAAAAGCGAAAGAAGTACTTCTGCCTACCTGCTAATAGCGATAGACTGTACTGAGCTGCTATTACACATCCTCTAAACTTGTCCGAAGGCTGTAGTGTAGTATGCAGCAATAATCCATTCCATCTACTGACCTGGGCTGAACGGGATGAAGAAGACGATAACCCAGCTATCTACTACGGACTAATAGCTAGTGCTAATTAACTAATGAAGGATGCGCTTGTGTAGGATAAGTTGGCGGCGGAAATGGGTGTCCTCTGCTTCGAGATGGAGGCGGTAGGCCTAATGAACTACTTCCTATGTCTGGTTATACGCGGTATATGCGACTATTCTGATTCTCATAAGAACAAGGAGTGGCAGGGCTTCGCGGCCATGGTGGCAGCTGCTTATGCGAAAGATCTTCTGCGCCAGACCCCGCCTGATAGGGTTGAGACTGAGAAGAAGTTAGGCGATATTCTATCCAGTAATTCAAAAGTTCAAAATCATACTATCAATGCATACTAATTTTATCCACAGGCCTTCAAAAAGCTGCAGAAGAGCACCGGGACATTGCAAAGGAGCAGCTCCAAGCCCAGAAAGACCTAGCCAAGGAGAGGATGTCTAAGGAAGAAGAGAGGTGTCACCAATTGTTCCGCCTCACAACCAGCGGCAAGGACGCTACGTATGAGTGGTATAAAGACCACGTGGAACAAAGGGTTGAGGGCACGTGCCTATGGTTCCTTAAGCACAAGCACTTCCAGAGGTGGTTGAAATAGGACTCTGGTCCCCTACTTGTTACCGCGGATCCTGGCTGCGGAAAGTTGGTACTGGCTAAGTACCTGATCGACCACGGCCTGCCACGATCGACAACTATCTGCTACTTCTTCTTCAAAGACCAAGACCAGAACACCATCCGGCAAGCGCTTTGCGCACTGCTTCACCAGCTCTTTTCTCTGAAGCCGTTCCTGATTGAACATGCTATGCTAGAGTTCCGCAAGGATGGGCAAGGTTTGATCAATTCTACAGAATCGCTCTGGAAGGTTCTATGAAATGCTATGAAAGATCCCTAAGTAGGACCTGCAATTATGGTCCTTGATGCACTGGATGAATGTGCCGAATTAGAGTTTGCAGACCTGATGCGGAATGTAGAGAGCTAATTCCATAGCGACCAATCTGGCTATGGCAAGTTAAAGTATCTTCTAACGTGCCGGCCGTATTACCAGATCGTGTCTAAGTTTCGTGGCCTATTGGACGCTTTTCCAAATATCCGTATACCAGGAGAGGAAGAGTTAGAAACAATCACTTAGGAGGTGAATCACGTCATTATGTGCCGGGTTAATTAACTGGCGATGAAGAAGCGCCTCTCACCCTAAATCAAGAGCTACCTGGAGAAAAGGCTACAGGAGACTACTTACTGCACTTATCTCTGGGTATATCTTGTGTTTGATTACTTGGGGAAAGAAGACTTTAAAAAGACACCAAAAGGGGTTAAGTCCGCTATTGCAATACTCCCGAGGAGTATTAATGAGGTATATGATCGAATCCTTAGCAAGCCTAAGGAAGACCCGATGGTTCGGAAAGCCTTAAGTATTATCTTGGCAGCAAGCCGGCCGCTAACCCTCTCGGAAATGAACGTTGCTGTGAATATAGACTACACATTACAGTCTATTTACGACCTTGACTTGGAGGATGACGAGGACTTCAAGATGCGTCTTAGATCTTGGTGTGGCTTGTTTGTCTTAATCTATTAAGGCAATATATATTTCATTTACTAAACAGCTCGCGAGTTTCTCCTTGCAGATTTGGCGTCGCCCTCGGATATTTCTTCAGGGCTGCACTGGCATTACTCTATTACTATCTAAGAGGCACACGCGGTTCTTGCTGATCTCTGCGTGCTCTATCTGAACTTTTTTAATTCCAACGTTAGCTAATTAACAGATGTGAATGGAAAAGCCGGTTACTCTTTCGATAGATATACATTTTTAGAATACTCTGCCCAAACCTGGGGCACTCACTTCCGCGAGGCTTGTGTTATTAATGGCGCTGCTATTATACCTTTCGCCCTGAGAATTTGTAATCCTGATTCGAATAGCTACTCGGCATGGTTTGGAATTTATTGGAAAACTACAGGTATAATGACTACCAAGTATTTTACGGATCTTATGATAGCGTCATATTATGGCCTTCATGCGGTCGTCAAGCTGCTGCTCGAGAAGGGCGCCGACATCGAGGCCAAGGACGACTTTGGTTCGACGCCGCTATCGTGGGCCGCCGGGGGGGGGCACGAGGCCGTCGTCAAGCTGCTGCTCGGGAAGGGCGCCAACATCGAGGCCAAGGACAACCGTGGCTGGACGCCGCTATCGTGCGCCACCAAGGATGGGCACGCGGCGGTCGTCAAGCTGCTGCTCGAGGCGGACCAGCAAAGTAAATAATAGCCTGATTGGTTTATGTTGGCAGTTGTAACGATTTACGTACAGATCACGTCCTAGTGACCGATGCTCTCATCGACTGTAGTAGAGTCCGTTTATCTGCCCCACTTTGCATGAATGAATGAATGAATTTATTCCGCCCGGGAGGATACGTCTTATAGGACGTACAACGTTGTATCTCGTTACATTATTTCCCCCTCATTTTACCCCTTGCAGCCTCACCTCACCAGTCCTAGTGCTACAGTCCAAAATCAACTCTAGTAGAGTTGATTTAATTGACCCGCTTTAACCCTAGGTATTATTCACAGACGTTGACCTTTGAAATGTCATCAAACATCGACAAGAACAATGGCACTAGGGACATTTCCCATGAGCTAGATGCTTCCTACTGCATTTGCGAGCATCAGATGATGGAACGCCGATGGTCTCGCTCAACTTCATACTGCTCTCTATGCGACCGCCGTTGTCCTAACGAAGGGGCCATCCATCAGGCACTAAGTAACAGTAACATGGAGTCGATCGAGGTTTTACGCAAGAAGAAGCTCAATGGAACCAGAATATGCAAATCCAGGATTGAAGCAGTCCTTACAGAGGGTTCAGGTCAACCAAGCGTCGAGGCACTGATGGATATGTATGGCACGGATGTATTCCGTTCCGTGGTTAGGAGGTTGTGGATGAGAGGACAATTCAGCACTAGTTACACTGCACCGAGCCTAGATTGTGATATTCCAGAGCCCGATGCCGAAGAAAAGCCTATGAGCGAGAAGCCTACAGAAGACGCGCCGGAAAAGTCAGACTGGGAGCTTTTGGTACCAGCAGACGCTGCCATAGAAGCTTTAGCTTGTGATCCAGAAGAAGCTCCTACAGAAGTAGTGCCTGCCGAGGAGGTGCCTAAGGAAGAAACGCCGGTAGCATACGAAAACTCGCCGGAAGAGGAACTACCGACTGCAGAGGTATATCCAGTAGAAGTATACGATGAAGATCCATTGGCTGAGGCAGAATCCAAAGAAGGTACGTGGCCCATATCCATACCCATCAGTGTATTCACATACTCACCATGCCATACACAGTAGAGAAAACGTGCGAAGATAATCGCGCACAGGAAGAGCAGACCGCAATATACCTACCCTTTAGTAGCCAGCACAAGTTGGTGACCTTTCTACAAGATGTCCTTGAGGGGGCATGTTTTGCTTATGGACAAAGGAAGCTGTTGAAACTATTACGCGAGCGGGGCTGGGATTGTGTCGAAGCAGTGCCGCTTCGTACCTGGATGAATCAACTCGCTGGTATGCAGTACAGTTCCAACACAGTACCTAGTAAACATCTCTTGGAATCGGTGGATAGTATCCAAGATACGGCCGTCAATCGCACACCCATCAGTTCGTCTGCGATGAGAAAGTTGCTGGACGATGCGGTCGAGCTTACCAAGATCTTGGAGACGAAAGACCACGGCGACATCATTAGAAAGGTTCGGCTTGATATCAGAAAGACGATTGAGAGCTTGAGCCGTGGCGAACAGGAAGCAGAAGATCGGCAAGAGAAGAAGCTGAAGATGATCGCCGAAGAGAGAAATAAGCTAGATGAGCGGGAGGCGGAAGTTCGAAAGAATGAGGAAAAAAACAAAACGGAATGCCGGAAGTCGGCCGAATCGGAGGTTAACGGAGCGTTGAAGGAAGCAAAAAAATCGCTTGAGACAACAGCATTTTTCGCCCAGCTAAGCAAGTCAAGCTAGGGTAGGTTACGGAAAGGTCAAACCATTCAAACATGGTTTTTAGGGTGGTGGTTGTGGGAAGGACTTTGTCAATGCTAGCAATAGGGTAGCTATACCACCATTGCCACTTTAGCTACCTAGTGACTAATAACCAAAATCAACTCTACTAGAGTTGATTTTATTGACCCATTTTAAACCTTGTAGGGTTGATTATCGCCAGGGTGTAAACTTGATTTAATATTATTCTGTATATAGAAATAGTAGTGTTGATCAAAGCAGACAAAGCTATACGATGGATTAAAATTTTGGTTTGTCATGGTCTTAAGTTTTCCATGGCGGTTCTATCCAATGGCAAGACGTCTTGTGTCTACAGAATGTAAACACCCTTTGCTTAATCTTTATTCTCTTCTGCTCATACTGTGGATGTACAAGACAAAAAGTCAATTGAGCTATAATCAATCACGAACTGCTGAGATCAATTTACATAAGACGTTGGTGCACAATAGCTTGAATATATTAGCACTGAAGTTATAGTATTCCTTGTTACTCCGGATCCCGGTTAACAATACCTGCAACGTACCACCATAGCTAAACCATTGGTGAGGATTGCGCTATAACGGTGTTGTGACCTGTCTCGACTATTTGCTCTTTTAACCTTATCTTCTTTTGTAAGCCTACCATGCTGGCGCTAGTGGATTCACCACATGAATGAATGAAAAGCAACGTTTGTACTCTGTATAACTCCCCCCTACAGCGGCTCCAGTCCCGGGTATAGCCAATGAGCCACAGCCAACAAAAAGGTAGGCCTCCCCTAGCGCGTCATTTAACACCCCAAGGCAGGGATACGGCCAATCAAGCGCCCATGATAAGATCATTCACATATTGTTGTGGGGCTTTTCGGTCAAGCCGCGATGCACGGGATGACCCACCAAGTCAGTACTCGAAAGTCGCCGGTCCATGGCCTGTTTGAAAGTGTAAATATGAATTGCGTTACCGCCTCACTAGGCGTACAGCGTGGCATTCTTATGTGGAGAAACGATGCAACACGAAATATAAAAGCCAACACTTCCGGTCCTTTCTTGGTGACAGTTTGTCTGATAAAGTACCCTACCCTTGCCTTGTTCCCATTGCCACAGTCTAGTTCATGAACGACATTGAATACTTTCCCCAGACTCAGGATGAGTCCGCAGAACTCAATTTTGTGGACGCGGACTATCCACTTGATGGTAAGTATAAATCTTAAATCATGATACATAGAAATGTGTCAACAGCTACTTTACTGATGTTATACCTATTTAAATTATAGTCTCGCCCACAAGTTTCATGGACCCATCTACGGTGTTGGATTACGAAACCATAGGCCAACCGTCTCACTGGGAACCTCTCGCACAAGATGGCGCTTTTTTTCCTCTTTTCATTTATCAAGTGGGCATGGTTGATTTGGGTATAGACACTATCCCTCAGGCTATCAACGACTTTCCCAGTATTGATTTCCCAGAACCAATGGCTGAGATGGATCACCATTTCCACTACCTTGATCCCACTTTTCTTAACATTTAAATTCTTCGAATCAGTTTCCAGATCTATATGACAACTTGAATGAAGTGTATCTGGGAGACGTATCGCTTTCTAATTCACCGGGTCTCAACTTCACTCTGTAGAGCAGAGATTCCGTGCAAAATCAGACAAGTGATCCTATCCAAGAGACATCCCCTTAAGTTTTTCATGACGATGGAGCTACATTACTACATTCATTTTGTGAGATTCCTTCTGATGCCACTTATTCTCCTGCCAATATAAGTATTGGCGAGAGTCCAAGCCCAGAGACGATGGACGAGCGAAAGTTCAAAAAATATCCTGTTGCTCGTTTGAAAAAGAACGAGTTTGTGAAGAATGGAAAGTTTCTTTGCAACAACGCGGAATGTTAAATGACTTTCGACAAAAACCGCGAAAGGAAGTAAGCTTTTTCTAGTTGCCAGATCTCTAATTTATTTGTGTTGCTAATTGAGGCTTAAAGTAACTATCTTCGAAAACATGAAAAATCTTTTCACTGTTCGTGGCCTGGCTGTCAGTTCAAAAATTCATGGAGGAAGGATATAATTCGGCATTACGACACTCATTATTCGCGAAAGACTATCCCATGTCTACGATGTCACGAGACTTTCACAGGACATAATAACCTTGAAAGGCATATCAAAGAAATGCACGAGGGAAAGAAAAGATCAAGGATAGCTTAGTTGAGATAAATCATCAATAATACATACTAAGGAGGCAATGGATCTCAGCTATTCCGCAGCACATTGTGAGCGACCTTGAGTAAATAGTTACCTGTACGATCAGGCTACGTGATGTACAAATAAAGAACTATAGGCTCCACACTTGTTTATTCTTTCTCGATTCAAGCTAATCCCCCAAAACTACTCCTCCCTCAGATTCCTCATCACTATCTCCAGAACCATCATCACTCTCATCGACAGCGTCATCATCACGGAGATGCGCCAATGAATGGAAATCCGTGAATACTACAGTCGTCAGTACGTATTTGACTGCAAAATCCGGAAGGCTCTCATTAAACTCACCATCACTTTCTCCATCCCCACTCTCAAATTCTTCTTCAACTTCGGAAAGCGCCAAGGCCCCCGCAATTGCAGTGATATTTGTTATCGAATCTGGCTGCCATGGTGTTGGTTGTTGTTGGGTTAGAATCTGCTCCTCCACAAGATTACTCAGCTCTTTGCTAAGGTTCCCAAGAACACGGCGCTGATCCAGCCAGTCGTTATCCTCTCCACCCTTAGGTAGATCAATAGGACGCCAGTTAAGATATATCTTTTGATGAGATTCGGGCTCAACAAATCTACCAGGATGGAATCTGAAATAAAGCTTGCAGCAAAGGCATGCGAGTTTGCTGCAAGCTATGTAGCGATCCTGTTCCACAAATATGCGTTTATTGCGATGAAATTCTTCAAGGATTTAAATCTCAGCATGCACATTGTGTTGTGCTGTCTCGTCATCATACATAGCCCTGATCGCATCTTCTAGCTTCATTGAGCCATCCAGTTGCCCCAGATAGCTTTGCATGTCCTTCAGTCGTGGATCGTCAGCCCGAAGCATCCTTCTAAGGATCAAATCCAGATTTCTCAAACCATATGACGCAGGTACCCTTGCTGCCATAGGAGCTTCTACTCTGCGGACCTTGTAAGACTGTAGGAGAGGTCCTAGTAGCAGAGAGTCGTTAACAAGATTGGCAGGTACTCGAATTTTCTCAGCCAGACGGCCAACAAGATGTTTGACAGAACGAAATGGCTCTGCTGTTCCTAGCGGGGCCACCTTCAGCTCTTCTTTTAGAGCTTCCAGTGTCTTTATCTGAGGAGCGTGTCGAGCATTATAAGCAGCCTGGCAGAAGATCAAATGGTCGGTTGTAACAGAGTAGAATTGAGGTAGCCAGTCAATTAGAGCACGAGCTCCTACCCCGTTGTTAGTTAAATGTCTGTCTCTGATCACTTCTGTCTTACCAGGTGTTATAATAGCGTCGATATTGGCTACTAAGTAGCTTTCGCAGGAACGCGCAGCCCGAGCTAACATTCGACGTTCTTTTCTTAATCTTGGAGCAGCAAATTGGATAGATCTGAGGGTTATCATTGCTGTTAATGTTTCTCTGTCTGTCACGGTAGAGTTTGGTTCTCCTCGTAGGTTCTCTAGGATAGTGGAAACAAAGGTGAGAACGCCGTCATTTGGCGACAGGTTCGCAGCAATCCAAAATACAACACTGTCATTCCGGGACTCTAGCCCTATTGAAGTTGTTGTTTTGCCACCCTTTCGGTAGTCGCAGAGATAACACAAGCTCGTAAGAAACCTTCGTCTTACGGTTTGGAGGTCTGTAGGAAGCTGGGAGATAGCGGTATGGGGACCGTTGGCTCTCTTGAGGATATGGAAGACAGCAAGGAATTCAAAGAGTCGAGCAAGAATTCTCGCATACTTGTTTGTACGGGGTGGTCCGATACCCATGTTGACGGCAGGATTTGTGGTAGTGGCTGCTGAAAGATTAAGTTATTTGTGACAATGGAAGGTATGTAAATTAGCAGGCCACAGGTATTGAGAAAAAGGTCACCTCTATATATCGGTTCATTTTCTAGTTTCGAGTATTTGAAGCCCAGTCAGGTTTACTGTCTCAACTTGGTAGGCCTCCCGCATATGTGGAACAGATCGTTGCGCCATTTCATGGAAGCAATTGATATAAAGGCCTCTTGATCAGACAATATACAGGACCTTTCCTACCAACGAAGTAATATCAAAACTACTGCATGGATTAAAACTAATAATTATATCGCACATTAACATTTAACAAAAGGATAATTCTACTGCTGCGGTTCCTGGATTTGCTTTTCTATAACGGTAAGTTGCAAAGATGATTTCATCATATACAGTTACACATCTGGATACTAAGGCTAGAGGCCTCTACACGATTTAAGCATTCCATTTGTCTCTTCGTAAAGTCAAGAACCAAGATGTCCTTTGGCGGGGTTTGTAATTCTTTTTTCTTTTTTTCAGTAGGAGTTCACTGTTATTGGTCGTCTGCAGGAGGCAGACTAGTATCCCGGGCTACCCCGCGAAGTAAAGTGGGGGAAACACCAGCACAAGCACCAAAGCAGTAATCATATGTGGGAGACCGACCAAGTGGCATACGCCGCAAACGTTCTAAGACATAATAGGGGTTTTAGCAAGTAACTAATGACCAAATGAACTCTAAATAAAAAAAAATAGAACAACCATGCTTTTCTCCCTCCTTCCTATTATCAAAAACAGCAATGGAGAACATCGTACAGCTTAATCAGGGCTATCAGATGTTGGTCTGCAGGCTCTGTCAAGCAGCTTTTAGTACCCATATCTTTCATCCAATGAACCACAAGCTCACCCACACCAGAGTGAGCCTGCCAGAAGCGCACTTGTGCATGCGTGAGACTTACCCTGTAGTGCACTCCCGAATACGTGAGACCCCTAAGTACATATATATCCCTTTAGTGGTAGATAGAACGCTTAGCTCACCAGCTATCAATAAGACTTCTTTACCTGGATACGCCTAACCCGCTCTATCCATTATTAAGAAACGTGGCACCTCACAACGCTCAGTGTTTACCTTAATAACTAACGATTAAACAACTCAAGTAGAGTTGTTTTTAGTGACCCACTTTAAACTTTGGGTAACTTCTTCGATTAGTGGGGGAATATCGCGTGCCCCCAGAAGGGGCGACAAACCAAGGTCGGATGGCAAAGCCTGCCGATGCCACGTTACGAGCAAAGTTATTGGGTGGCGCTCTAACTAGTGCAGTCACTGATTCAGAGTAAGCCATATCCATGATGAGGCTTTCTACCTGCAATTTGTTGTTGGCTTGAATGCAGAAAGACTGACCGATATTTGAACCGTTGTGTCACCCTTATCGTAAAATCGGAAGTATATCATTTTAGGACGAAGTGACATATGACAAGATGGAAAGCGAGGCGCAGTGACATATACTCAAAATTCCGTTTAGAGGGAAAGAAAATCTGCCATGTTTACGAGAAATACTTATTGCTAACCTATATAATTGCAATTTTTTATGTAGGTTAGCTATGCTTTCCGTGTTGTCCCCTTTCCTTCTTCACGTTGAGAAAAGAACGTACCCACTGTGGTATCACACTGGAACATGACTGTTGGCTGCATGACCCTGTCAACATATATGAAAAGGGAAACGGCTGCATATTTTCACGCCTCACAGATAACAAACAACATGTCGCACTTGTTCAGACTGCTGCAGTCATCACTGATCTATGCGGTGTGAGGCTCGGAAGATGTCCATTCCGTTGATGACTGAGCGCTGAGTAAAGCGGGGTAATAAGACATGCATGACTGTGAGACAACAAGCTCGACTATGAGGCGCCGACCATGATCTGACCAGGCGAAGAGGCAAGAGTGAAGGGGGCTGAAAGGTCAAGATACGGAGCTCATCCGTCCCAGTGTAGACTTACTTACTCAGGGGTCCCTTTACCTTAAAGAAGCGGGACGATTGATGTATAGCCTTATTCGTAGACAGCTCCCTCTCGTGGCAACGACAAGATATTGCATATCAGTATGGAGAATACAACAGACACCAAGCCGAACACAATTATCGAAATTGTTCCAGATGGCGATCTTGTTCTTATTGTTGGGCCAGAAGAGACAAAACTCCGTGTTCGTTCCATATTGTTGATGGCCGCCTCGAAAACATTCTCCGTTATGTTGGGACCAGACTGGAAAGAAGGTCATAATATGCGCGATCAACATGGGCAGTTTGAGTTACCGCTGCCTGATGATGATGCTTCTGCACTGAAAATTATTTGTTCAATTATTCATTATCAGAATCAGAAGGTATCTCGGACCCTCTCCGCTTGCGACGTGCTTGCGGTTGCTATCGCTGCAGATAAGTATGATTGCGTGGGCGTCCTGAAGTTTGCGAGCGAAACCTGGCTTCGAACACCTGGAGATGAACCTGGTAGCCTAATACGTCTGACTGCCGCGGCATATCTGTTCCGTAATGCGCAAGCATTTAGAGAAATCACTAGAGTATTGATACTTACCTACGATGGTCCTTATCTGGCTCTCTGTACCGACGAATCTGAATCTTTTATGCCATGGAAGGTGTTTTGTAAGTACCTTCATACTTGCTTCGCAATATAGCGAACTAACGACTTAACAGGCTTGCTAGAAGAGCAGAGAGGGCTCGCAAGATTGGAGGTATCACAGATTCTTATAGCAGGAGGTACAACTAGTTTATGTTGCCACAGGTGTGGGTGGACAAGCAAGTATGCGTATGCATATATGAAGTTGTTGGAAACGAAGAACCTTTGGCCAGCAAATCTATTCCATATCTCGATCTCTAGGGTACTAGAGAAAGCGGAGACGATGCCAGATCCGGTTCCCGAGGAGCAAAGTACTGAGTGCCAGTATGCATACAAGCATGAACCACCAGCATACAGAGAAGATCGTCGCTGGAAACTGAACAGTTTTAGCGCGAAGATTGGACTTTGCCTGTACTGTATCCTCCTGGGCACAATGGACTCTAAATGTAGCGATCCCTCGCATTCTATCTAGGACCAAATAATAAGAACTTCCGCTTCACGAGTTATATCGGTACCAATCATCCAGGGGCAGATCAGCACTTAGAACTTCCACACCACAACACGAACTTCCGGTCTCACGTAGCTCAATCGGGCACCTGTATGCCTGAGTAACTTGGAAATATATATTTTTTGCTACGGGGCTCAGAATAAACGACCTTAATGGCCGTCGGAGAGTAACTTGTAACAAACAATAAAGTCATTCTCGATTGGCAGGGCGAGTCCGACGTGGATCTGGATATTTACACCGTCGCCACCAGTGATCATCTCTACCACAATGGCGGCAGCGGTCCTGTTGGCTACTGTACCAATTACCCCGGCTATCAGGTCCTGATACGCGATTTGGTGGCCCGTGCCCTAGTCTTCTGTCGCGTAAAGTGCCATAGCGGTATGGCATACTTGAAATGGTTTCATTGTCGATCAAAGTTCAATCGTTATTCAGATCTCCCTATCGATAGCCAAGTCGCTATGAAGATCACCATGACGGTTTCGACTTTTCAATCTGAACCATACGATGCAATTTGTCCCTGTGTTCTGATCTCATCAAATTACGTCTTGTCATCGTGCCAATTATTTGACAGCGCTATATACGCCCTTGACAAGTGACGAATAGGAGTTTTCTACAGCATTGCTTCAGTTTCTAGAACTTAGAATGTTGGGATCGAATCTTATTGGTCTAACCGAGATATTAAGCGAATTCTCCTGTCCGTCGACAAGTATCACATGGACAAGCAGTCATCGTACTTTTTCTAATCTAAATGGTATTCTCAGCTCAGCCTTTGCTTGCTTTGCAAAATCCCAACAATATCTAGTTAATAAAATCAAGGAACGTGTGTTTTCTGCTGAAACGATTATTATTAAGCTATGGAAAAGATAACAAAGCAGAAAACTTTCTTCAATATCTCCACAATGCATGTATATGTATAACTTTGGCCAGCCACTTATTACATATATCAGAATCCTGAAGCTATGTAATCTAATAGAAAGAGGCAGATACTATTCTCGTTATAGAGCAGTTCACCATCCACTTAGAATTAATAGTAGTAAATCGTCTTTTAACCCCACATTTCAACCAATGCGTTAACATCTCTTCTTGAACTTACGTAGTTCCCAGTTTACGTTTTTTAGGAACTCCTTACTATTTTCGGATATAATAAAGCGATTTGCTGCATACCGCTCTAGCCACGGATCCAGCGAACAAGTCTCATTGTTATCCAGTCCCTTCCGTTTCTGTCCTCGCCCGTCCACCAACCCTCCTATATTAAGTGTATGCACCAAGTCACCCGGCATCGAACTATCTCTTTGTTGGTTTTAATCGGGATAGTTCGGTCTCGATTTCTTAGTCGGGTCACCCACCCTCCCATTGCCTGGATCTCCCGAGGTCGGTGTTGCAGGCAAGTCAGTTTTCGCGGTAAGCGGCGTCGCTATGCCTGAAGTCATCCTACTTGCAGTAGGCGATATTACATCTAGGATTAGTCTTTCAGCGGCTATATTTTCAATGCATGACATTTCGTAGTAATGGCGTAGGGCCTTTCGATCGATGGTACTAGGTACTGAAGCTTTTTGGCCATTGAATCTTGTTAGAGCATTATATGGGACAAAAACTCGGATGCGGAGTGTGCGAGGATGTATGGAGAAGAGTTGTGCGTCGAAAAAGTCATGAAGGTGCTTTATGAGTAGGATGCCGTTCCTCAGGCTCCATGTGCTTTGCCATGCTTCTTTCAGCCTGCGATTACTCGCTTCAAGAGGTCCATCATTATCTGCATCCCCGCCGGCAACGGGATATACATGGTAATGGTGCTAAGGGATAATATGGCAAGCCTAAATGCCAGGGCTAATAGGAGGACCCGGACACCACGACTCTCCTTCGCCGGAAACAGCACATAACGTTGCTCTATTGAGGCACAAGGACCGGAATTCGTTGGTAACCTTTCTAGCCTCATCGAGGTCGATTTCCATGCTCGCAGGTGCAACTACATTCACGAACTCGTCATCGACTTCTTTCGTAGGTGAAGTTGACCCAGATGCTGATCGTTTGCCCGGAGACACGGAGCGAGCTTTGAGCTTTTTTCGCAGAGGCATGACTGTAAGTTTCGGATCGGAAGGTGTTTTGTTCGGTGGTAGATATCATCGATCGCGACGGCGAGTAGGATTCGGGAGATGTTTGGCGCATTTGGCTGGTAGAAAGTTAGTGAAAACTATATGGCATTAATGGACTGTATGGCTAACCCTGTATGTAAGACTTGAGTGGTGAGCCGGAAGGTAGAGTGCAGTTCTTATGATAGTATATATGATAAGTCAAGACGTTCTGTTCTTTGGGGCGCAAAGGCGCCAGACTTGGTACAGCTTGATCCATATTTGTCTCCGTAACGAAAGACAAGCCGGGATCCAAAGAACTCGAGGAATTGTCTTAATTCAACGAGAAAGCAATGTCAGTCCAGGTTTTCTCATTCTCGTTATCAGAAATATCATAGGGGCATTCGAAGCAAAGGCATAGCTCGTCGCAAACGTTACGAAAGGTCACCAAATTGCTCGCAGGAACTTAGTGGATTCCGGCAAAGGCACCAGGGTCCTCGTCTTTGCCAATAGTAAAGTGGATGTTCCAAGCGACAGCGCGCATTGAAGGCGTGACGGTCGCGTTGGACATGGTTGTGTTGCTTTCAATGGTGGAAATTTATATACTTAATGAGTGTTGATGTACGGGAAGCAGAATTGGAAATGGTTAAATTGACGATAACGATCTAGTGGCTTTGTGTTGTTAACCAGGTGACAGCATAAGTCAGCAATGCCACCTACCAATCACGAAGCTAGACATTTCTGTAAGCCAAGCTCATACCTGCAAATTTATTCAAAAAAGAACATTGCATTTTATTATTAATACATTTTACAGTTCCTACTCTTGAATTCCTGATTTTCGTATACCCCTGTTCACTTCTCGACTGCATATCTATCCCCGGTTTATTCCCAAGTAATTCATACCTGGCGACTTATTTGTCCTATTTCGCCCAACTGAGAGGCTGTTAGTAGTTTGGACTAAACTACTAAGCTTGACAAATAGCGCGGGCAAATGGAGATACGGGGGAGCCTGTTAGGTGGGGCGGGAAGAGATCACAGGGGAGGGGGACTAACTACCAACCCTCAAACTAGCATAAGAAAACTTCACTGGAGGGGGTTATTCAGCCAATAGAAAGCTTCAACCTAATAATGTAAGAATGTATTCTCACACAATATTATAGGGTCAGCACCTTTTTACTCAAATACAATCGGGTCTAGGTGCAGCTCAGAACGCAACACTACAAATTTACTATGTTTAATACAACAATCATCTCTGCATCCTTTTATTATCTGTCCGTCCTCTACTTCTTATTTGTCACCCTTTTACTGCGTAACTCGTTGTTTGCCTCCAAACACCTATCTTTGTCCCGACTCTGGTCGTAGGCGGAACCCGGCCGCATTAAAACGCGACAATGAGCAATCGAAAGCGATCGTGGTCCGTCCAGGAGAAGACGCACGCAGGCTGTCCTTTCACAATCACTTTCGCGCCGGGCCCATCAGGCCCAGATGAGGGACGTCGTAACAACAAGAAGCGAAAACACAACGACCAAGATGACGATAAAAAATTTCAAATTGAAAACTCCCCCTTCTCTCCAACAGGCAACTTCAAAGCTTACGATAGTCTGGATGTGTACTACACAGTTGAACCTGCAAAGCAATGGCAAGATATGACGCGTTACAATAGCTTCGTCCGTAAGTATTTGATGAACTGCAGTATTTTCTAAAGTATAACGCGCTTATGCGTAATTCTTGGCAGTTAATAGCATCAAGTACTACAGAGACGGCTTCGTCTATGTCGCCAACGAGTCAACTGTTAACCATTAAAAGGCCACTAATAATAGCGAAAGTGGCTACAAAAAGTCTAATGGTGAGTGGGTTACGCGCATCCTTGAGATCCGTGCTTCCAGTGAGTACAATGTTTATGCACGCGTTTACTGGATGTACTGGCCCGAAGAACTACCCTCTGGCACCATCTACCACAAGATAAGAGTTCAGGGCCGCCAGCCATATCATAGCACTAATGAGCTAATTGCTTCCAACTATAGTACGTTCTAGAATGCTTAGGAATATTGTCCTACGCTACAGCTAACTAACTACTCCAGTGGATATTATTAACGTCGTTAGTATAATAGCACCTGTAATCATTAAGCAATAGATTAAGTCAGATAACGATGAAATTCCAGCTGCGCTTTATTAGCGTTAAGCATACGACTGCTGCAAACTACAACTTTTGGTATATTGTGCGATGGCTTCCCTCACTTTCGCGCCCACTAACCGTTGTACAGTCCGTTGACATCATATGCAAATGTGAAACTCCCGCGAACCCCGATAAGATGGTCATTGGATGCTTGAGCTCAGAGTGTGGGCAGTGGATGCATTACGAATGCTTGACTCACGATATTCTTATGCAAGTTTATGCACGACTAGGTACCGACAAGCTTCATCGAACCTATGGAGCGGTTTCAGATGAGGAAGAAGCTAAAAATATAACCTGTCATCTACCACCAACTGGTGCCGAGGAGAAAGAGGCCATCCACACGATTAATGTCCACTCTGAAAAGAGTTAAGGTAATATACACGTAAAGTAGATTGTTCCAGAAACACCTCTAGTGACCAGGAACTCAGCGCCTAGACCAACACCATCGAAATCTATCATTGCCACGCTAGCCAAGCGACCAGCCAAGAACGACAACAAGAAGAAGATAGGGAGTTTCAAGCCATACGCAGGACTCTTTAAAGCCAATCTCAAGATGCGAGATGGCCCTACAGTGTGGGAAATTCGTGACTTGCGCAAACGCGTAACCGGTGGCGAGAAAACCTGGACGGAGAAGGCTTGTTGCCTGATATGCGGCGCTGTTATTGATTGATTGTTCAAATAAGGGGCTGTATAAGTACACTGGATCTGTCCAGGTGGGCAGGCCCATTGAGCTTTCGCAGATAAGAGTCAAGATTGCATAGCCAAGGTACTCGTTCACGTACGTAGCTCGTAAGAAACTCACACCCGCAATATTACCAACTTAACCTCATTGGTATAGGAGAGACATCAGAAAGATCAATAGCCAAAATACAAATAATCCCTAGCCACAAGAGGACTGAATCTGAAAGCAAGCCGAGATCTTCAACAAAATCGCCAAGCCCCTGATGAAGTTTCTTAGATACGACCTTCGCCGATCAAGTTGTGTTGTCCGCTAGTCGACGGAGATTAAGTTGACACAACATCGTTTTTCAACTTCATATACTTTGAAAGCGTCCAGAAGCTAAGTAACGATCGCGTTGTTCAGGATCTGAAAGTATCTCGTATGCGGTTTGTAGCGCTATAAGGCTCTATAGGCAGCTATAGGCACCACTGTAATCGTTCGCATAGTGATTATAGCCCAATCTTTTGCCTGTGGCCTAACGGTTAGGTGCAACCGTTACGTTAAGTCCAATTTTAGACGAGATTATCGATTTTGGTCGGCGATATCCGGCTAGTCGCCTATGAATAATACTTAGGGCGAAAGAGATTAATATACAGCAAATTCGAAGTCTGGTTACAAACAAGATCATAAGCAAAGTTAAAGAGGTAGAGCAGTTACAGGAAAGGCTTCAGCAGCGGTTATTTAGAGGGTGTATGCTCTGCTATCCAACAGGTATGGCCGACTCTAACCCAGATTATATCGGAATAGATTGTGGTATAGCGCAGTCAGGCAGTAGTTTGCCGAGAATAATTTTTGATATGGGCCTTCAAATGCAGGCATACCTCAGGAGGGAGAGTGCAATAGAGAGATTTAGTGGGTGCTATGATTGCTTTCTCATGTAGAAAATATATAGCAGGTAGGAAGATGATAAATATATGATCAATCAAATATACAATGCAATGAAATGCAAAATGTAGACAATTCTCAACTGATTGAGAACCAAAAAAGAAATAAAGAATAAAAACCCCAACCCAAGCCCTCACAGTAGATACCTCGATTTAGCCGTCACGGGCAGGATCGAAGCCAGGAACACTGTTACCAGCAGCCTCACGGAGAGTGTTGGTGAAGCTGTTCTCATGGTCCCAAAACTTGGGCCTGATTCCATCGTGCCAAGCATTGAACACGGTATAGAGAGGCTTTTGAGGGGCAGGCCCTATACCCTTCGAACGAGAGAGCGTGAACTCAGATATACAGCTTCGTTCGCCAAAACTGGTCGAGGGATTTCATGGGCTACCCGCGTCCTAAGTTCCCAAGGTGCCAAATAATGCAGCGGAGGAGGCTTCGGAGACTGAATTCGTGAAGAAATTGAATCTCTAGATATTAAGGGAAGCTCTCTAGCACCAAGTCTGATTGGAAAAGTAAGTCTCTAGTATTGTAAGTAATGAGAATAAAAAGTTCGCCAGCACTTAGAGAACTTTCTAGTAGTACAAATGAGTGAGTTTATTAGTTAGATCGAGTCTATCTATAGCAAAACAAACAAGAACCTCTACAGGTTTAAAAGTCGCACCAACCAGACCAAAACCGCTACCAAAAAAAGAGTGTTGAAACCCAATACTGTCAAACCATATAACCACATAGTATTGAAGTTTATTCCGAAGTTCTATCTCTCTTGTACTGTATAATAGCTGCTAGCGAGTCTCTGTATATTTCCAAGCTTGCAAGCGGTCTTAGTTGGAGGGGCAGACAGGTGTTTTCTGAGAGCAAGCGTCCTTTTTGCAGCATCCCCGGAACCCATTGGAACACGACTGGAAGTAACCGGTGCCAGAGGAGCAATAATCGTTCTTAGGAACGCGGGTGCTGGTATCGCAGCCGGGAGTAGTTATCGACGGGGTT